>JAHKKF010529480.1:60946-73020 GCA_019740295.1 Labeo calbasu | reverse complement strand
TAAATTAATAAATAATAAATGTTTTCCTAATAGTAAAATATATATATATATATATATATATATATATATATATATATATATATATAATTATCAAAAATCATGTTTTGCAGTGTAATGTAATTTTCAACATCATTACTTCAGTCTTCAGTGTCACATGGTCTTTCAGAAATAATCCTAATATGCTGATTTGGTGCTTCTTATTATCAATGTTAAAAACAATTTTTGCTGGATGATACATTTATTATTTTGTGAATGACACCTTTGATCAATTTAATGCATCCTTGCTGAAAATTATTATTATTATTAATTTGAATTTTTTATATTAGAATAATAATATTATTATTATTAAGTACTGAATGGTAGTGTATGGTTAATAATAACCATTATTAATAATTTATCACCAAATTAGCATATTTAAATGATTTGTAAAGAATTCTGAAGCTGAAAACTCAGCTTTGCCATCACTGGAATATAAAATCATAATTACTCCGAACTTTTGACCGGTATGTGCTAGCAAAACAGATATATGTGACCCTGGACCACAAAACCAGTCATAGGGGGTCAGTGTTTTTAGATTGAGATTTATACATAATCTGAAGCTGAATAAATAAGCTTCCATTGATGTATGGTTTGTTATGACAGGACAATATTTTAAAATACAACTATTTGAAAATCTGGAATCTGAGGGTGCAATAAAAAATGAAAAATTAAAATATTGAGAAAATCGCCTTTAAAGTTGTCCAAATGAAGTTCTTAGCAATGCATATTACTAATCAAAAATTAAGTTTTGATATATTTATAGTAGGAAATTTACAAAATATCTTAATGCAAGAAAAATCTATATTTTTTACCCATACAATGTATGTTTAGCTATTGCTACAAATATACCCATGCTACGTAAGACTAGGTTTGTGGTCCAGGGTCACATATACTGTAGTTTTAAATATGCTTCTTCTATATTTTTCAGCACCATGTCTGTCCTCCAGTGTGTCTGCCATAGTGGACTGCTCTACAGATTCAGTTCTAGTGTCCTGGAGCGCCATTGCTGGGGCGGAGAATTACTCCGTGACAGCTTTGGGCTCAGGAGGTCAAACAGTCTCCTGCTCAACCAGTCAGAACCACTGTAATATCTCCTCGCTGCAGTGTGGACAGCAATTTAACGTCACCTTCACCTCTACAAACCGCCAGTGCCAAATGAGCACCACCACAAATGTCACATTCCAGTCCAGTGAGTTTACAAAGCATTATGTGTTAAAGGTGTTAAAAGATGAAGTGCGCTAATTAGGGTACAACTTTTCTGTGACCACCCCACAGGACCCTGCGTACCACTGCATCCAGTAGTCAGTAAACTGTGTGGCAACAAAATGTCTGTGATGTCTTGGGATGTGAACGAAGGAGTTGATTACTACGTCGCCAAAGCTGTCAGTGCAGCAGGAGGATACCAGCTCTGTAATTCCACCAATTCTGTTTGTTCCTTTCCTACTCTGGGCTGTGGAGAGACCTACACTTTCACTGTCACTGCCCACAGAGGTCACTGCCAAAGCGATGCCAGCGCACCTGCATACCTCACTACAGGTACAGACTTATGCATTGTAAAATTCCTCAGATATCTCGTCTTGGGTCTTTAAATAAAAAAAAAAAAAAAAGAGTATTTATTATTATTATAAGTTCTTGTTAAAAACTAATCAAAATTAAAAATATTTTGCTTAAAATTACTGCACAGAAGAGACTTGGTGTTGTTTCTAAGGATATATATCGCTATCGGTAATATTGTGGATCACTAATTATTATTATTATTATTATTATAATTATTATTATTACCACCACTCATAATAATAATAAAAAAAAAAAAAAAAAATAATAATAATAATAATAAAATATTACATTAAAATATAATTAAAAGAATTTCAATAATAATTAATTAAAAATAATTAATAATAATAAATATATTTGTATATTTTAATTAGTTAATTTTTATAATTTATTTTTATTCAACTATTATTGCTATTATTAATAGTATTATATAAAATAATTAATAATATTAATTACAGATATTAAAATGTTACTATAATAACAATGGTTGTATATATTGTTATTAATAATAATAATATAGAGAATGACAGGTATTAATATTATTACAGGTATAATCATCAGAATATTAGTATATTTTTAGACACACCCCTTCTCACTCTTTGTGCCTTATTACCCAGTATTTTTATTATTATTACTAATAATGCATTTGTATATTTATTTTTTATAAAAAAATTTAATTAGCATTTATTTATTATTATTATTAAACATATAATAAAACTAATAACATTGTTTGTATATTTATTTTTTTTATTTATTTAAATTTTAATTAATATTTATGTATTGAATTATTGTTATTAATAATAATAGTATTGATCACAAATATGAATATTATTACAGAATGTATATATATTTATTGTTAATTTTATTTTAGTATTTTATTGTTTTAGACACACCCCTTCTCACTCTCTGTGCCTTATTACCCAATATTTTTATTATTATTATAACTAATAATGCATTTGTATATTTATTTATTATTTGTCTTTTTATTTTTATATTAATATTTTATTTATAATTACATACAATACAATTAATAATAACAATGTTCGTATATTTATTTTTATTGTTATTATTATTTGTATAATTCATATTTATTAATATTAACATTTAATTATTATTATTAATAATAATAGTATAGAGTATTAAAAACATTAATATTATTACAGATCTAAAAATAATAAGAAGTATATATTTATTGTTATTTTTATTTTAGTCTTTTAGTTATAATTAGACACACCCCTTCTCATTCTCTGTGCCTTATTACCCAGTATTTTTTATTATTATTATAAATAATATGTTTGTATAGTTCGTTTTTATGGTTAATACTTCCTTTTGTGTGACTTTGACTTCCTTTTTTTATAATTAACATTTTATCATTGTTATTATTAAATATATAATAAAATTAATAGTAACAATCATTGTACATTTATTTTTATTGTTAATATTTATGTATTTAATCATTGTTTTTAATAATAATAGTATAGAGTATTACAGACATTAATATTATTACAGATATAACAATAATACCAATAATAATAATAGTGTATATATTTATTGTTAATTTTATTTTATTATTTTAGTTATAATTTTTAGACACATCCCTACTCACTCTCTGTGCCTTATTACCCAGTATTTTTATTATTTTTATCCCCTGCATTTCTCCAGATCCTTGCAAACCAGAGAACGTGACTGCTCACGTGTCATGTGACAGCAAGACGGTGGCGCTCGACTGGTCAAAAGCCAAAGGGGCGTCATTCTACTTTGTGATGGCAACAGGGAGTCTGGGATATACTGTCGATTTCAACACTACTTCTACTAATCTGTCTGTGTCACTGCTCTGTGGACAAAGCTACAACGTGTCTGTCCAAGCGCAAAACGAATACTGCGAGAGCCTACCGAGCGCCCCTGCAGTTTTCAGACTCGGTATGTCCCTAAAATTATACATGTGAAATCCTGGAGGGTGCAAAATAATCTAAACTTTTTGAAAATCGCCTTTAAATTTTGTCCAAATTAAATGTAATTTATTCCTATTACTCCAGACTTCAGTACCACACGATCTGTCAGAAATTACAGAAGTACATATTTAAAAAAAAACTACATAAGTTTTTGTCACTTTTGACAATCTTGACTCAATTTAATGCATCCTTGCTGAATACATTTTTTCCCCCAAAAAGATCTGACCTTAAACCTATAAAGATGGTATTTGTGCAGTGATGCGTACGTCTTTGTTTCATTTTTTTGTTCCTAATATAGGCAACAAACATCTAGACAATGTGTAATAAAATAAAACAGAAAGCATATATTTACGGCCCTATGAAATCCATTTTTTTTTTTTTAATTTTCTCTCAAATTCAGCTTTATTTATTTATGTATTTATTTACTTATTTTTTACCAAATTCAGTTTTCTCCATTAATTTTCTGGATTCCATTTTACTTTATTAGTATTTTTTATTTTCCCCCCCCCCAGAAATACTGTTGTATTGTTTATTTACATTTTTGTAGTAAATAATTTTTCTAGTAAATATTTCTTGAAAAAATACTATGTTTTAACACTAATTTTAATAGCAGTAGTAGTAGTAGTACTACCATTACATTAACATATATATTTCTGTCACAGTGCTCCAAGATAACCCGAACTTTGATTAAAAATACAGAAAAAAATGTGAAATATTATTGCAATTTAAAATAGTGGTTTTCTATTTTAAAATACCGTAAAATAGAATTAATTTCTGTAATGCAAAGTTGAATTTTCAGCATCATTACTCCAATCTTCAGTGTCACATGATCCTTCAGAAATTATCCTAATATGCCGATTTATTATCAGTGTTGGAAACAGTTGTGCTGCTTTTTTTTTGGAACCTGTGATTTAACTTTATATTGTATTATATTGTATAACTGTATTGCCTTACCTTATACAGCTTCCTGCTGATGTAGTTAGTACAGCCCCATCCTTCAATAACATCCTGGTTGCTTCTCTCTCTTTTCTCAGCTCCGTGTCCCCCTCAGAACGTATCTGCCATTGTGCAGTGTGGCTTAGGGTCTGTGCTGGTGAGTTGGAACCCAGCAGTGGATGCCAGCCAGTTCAGAGTTGAACTGGAGTCTAAGAGCACCGGTGCGATCTCCTTCTGTAACAGCACAAGCACGCAGTGCTCCTTCGCCCCTCTACCCTGTGGAGAGAGATTCAACCTTAGCGTGGTGGCACTGAGAGACGGCTGTCAGAGTCAACCAAGCAGTGACCTTTCCATCTCTACAGGTTGGACACTAACACAAGAGTAGATTCTCCAATAGATTTCAATAGCCATGCTTACCCTAATGCACTTCATGCCTGATCTCTTCTCTTTACAGCTCCATGTACTCCACAGGGGGTCAATGGTACTGTGAACTGTGTCACTAACTCTGCATGGGTATCATGGGATGTAGATAATGGTGCAGAATCTTACACAGTGCTGGCTGTAGGAGACGACGGTCAAAATTCCACTTGTAGCAGCTCAAACTCCACCTGTAATGTACCTGACCTGGGCTGTGGAAAGAGGTACACCTTCTACGTCTCTGCCTCAAACGCTGCTTGTGTGAGCCCACCCAGCAGCAGCTTTCAGCTGGAGACAGGTAAGCACACCTGCAGTAGAGAGCTTTAGCCTTACCACATGTATCTCAGTCTTACAGTATGTGCAAACTGTGTTTTCAGCACCTTGTGCCTTGTCATCCATCGTGATGGTGGCTGAATGCCACAGTTCTGTTATCACGGTAAAATGGCAGAGAGCTGGGAGCGGAAAATCTCTCTACATTGTCACAGCAGAGGATCAAGACTATTCCCGCCTTTCTTGCAATAGCTCAGTTTCTTCCTGCAACCTTACTAATGTGCAGTGCGGCAAGGAGTACACCGTCATTGTGGCTGCTTCAGCCAACCAATGCAGCAGCCTCCGCAGCCCACCCTACAAGATCAGAACTGGTACAACCATCAATACATTATATCACTCCCATCTGACAGATGTTTATTTTAGAAAGCAATCCATTGGTAATCAGTAGCTATTCATACGGAACCATTACTATTGTTATTGCTCCAACTTGGGTTTGGGAATTTACTACGGCTGGGTAAAAAGTATTGATTTCTCGATTTAATTGTCATTTTTTATGAAAAGATGTTGATTCTTAAATCCCAAAAATCGATTACTCTAGCCTGTTTTCAGTTAACGAACGGAACATTCGTAATAAGCTTTGTTGCATTTGATATGAAACAAAGTCTCAGATTTTAAATTCTGTCCATTTTGTTACAACGTTCAAACGATAAATGCCATTTTGGCGCTATTTAATGTGGAGTGACATATCGCACACTTCAGTTCAAGAGAATCGTACGTGAACTGATCATCCCCTCCGCTTTAACACAAGTTATAGCACAAAATAAACATGAATGAAGGTCCAAAGGTATGTTAAAAGAAGGAGTACAACTTACCGAAATCCGCACTCTGTCTCGTGTATTCACTCAGTCGTTAATAGGCGTTTCCATTACCCTTCAAGATGCGCAAATTGAAATGGTGAATTGAAAATATGCCTAATGGAAACGTGTCAATTTTGCAAAAATTCCCATATATCGCAAAAAAGTTTTTACGCTCACATGAGGTGGTTTTTCAGGCTATTCGAAAAAGGAATATTTTGCAGAACTGCAATGGAAACGATTTTTCGAATTTACAGTTCACGTGGGACATGTAAAAAGTCATATGATCATTCTTCAATGTACTATTAACTCCAAGAAACACTTCATACGAAGCCATTCTCAAGTATAAGGGGCTTTTCCCTGACATTAATGCTTAGACTGTGTACGCTGCACACATCTGTGGCGTGTAACGGCTTCGACACAGTCACCGGAGCTGATGTTATGTTTATACCAGCACCGCCGCACACCGCTCTCTGTGCTGCTTCTGTAAAGATGTATACGCCTCTTTCAATTAAATAAAGCCAAAATCCATCCAAATCCCACCAAAATCCGTTGCCATGACTTATCGCGAGAGGAACAAATTATCTCCCATAGTAGTAAGCATACATTTTAAATCATGATTAGTTAAAACCACACATAAAAGTACCTCAATACCATGGTAAAAATATAACTACATGGTTTTATAGGTAGCCTATTTGTATAAAAACTGGTAGTGTAAAAACATTCAGTATAAATGCACACATGCTATAGCTTAATCACAAATACATACATACTATAATTATATACATTACTCCTGTAATAAAAGTCAATGTGAATATCCCACATTGCTGCCACAATACCATGGTGCAGTGAGTGTTACTACGGTAAATCCATGGCAAATGATGGCGATGTGTAGATTGAAAAGCCTTCTGACTGTCTCGTTGGGCCGGTCGCTTTGGGCAGAGCGGATAAACGGTCCGTGTGGCGCGATTCAAATGAGCTGCGCCGTTTTCTCTCCGCTTTTGGCACATAAAAATTATATCGAACTCTTCATATCATTTTATCAAGGAAAATTATATCGCGATTATTATTATCGCGTTATCGAATTATCGCCCAACCCTAGTTGGAGCTAAACTCAACAGGAAGGTAGTCCTCCAGGAGCATGACTGGATAATCTACAGATCTATCCATGTTAGATTTGCTTACATTAATAATCAGGCTGTTCTCATTTATTCCTTTGATCATCTGCAGCACCCTGTCAGCCCTCATCAGTACAGGCCAAAGTAGACTGTCAGTCAAAGGATGTGTTTGTGTCATGGGACCCATCATATGTGGCACAGTCGTACCTGCTTACTGCAGTCAGCAAAAACGGAGACTTGAAGACGTGCAATACCATGGACAATAACTGCACGCTAACCAACCTGCATTGCAGCAACACCTACTATGTGTCTGTTTTAGCCAGTAACGAGAACTGCACCAGCCTGCCCAGTGCTAACATCACCTTCAAAACAGGTAAGAGGACACAAATACTTTTCCTTTAAATACTTTTCCTGAAGTCACTACATTGTGTAAAAATTTATTGCAATGTGTTTATTCTGCAGTGCCATGTGAACCAGCCAACTTAAGTGTAACCGTACAGTGCGGGAATAGTAGTAGTGCCTCCTTGTCATGGGTGGGGAGTACAGGGGCAGTGGCCTACATGGGACTTGCTCAGTCAGAAACTGGGACAACAATCTACTGTGAAACCACACAAACGTCCTGTACTTTGGAGGGCTTAGTGTGCGGCGCTGTGTACAACTTTACAGTGCAGGCAACGAATGGCACCTGCAACAGTTCTTTGAGTGAACCTCGAACTAAGGGAGCAGGTACAACAATTATCTGTTGCTTTTGGAGTGGACTTGAATTCGTTTCAGAACTATGTTTGGTTCAGTTTATTGACACGTTTTCTGTACTTGTGTGTCTACCGAAAGAACCACGCCCAAAATTTGCTTGAAAATGAAGTCTATAGCAAAGTTTACTCTTTTATGGTTGTCAGTATCAATTTCTCACTTTTTAATTGATTCTCATTTTTACAAAATAATAAATAAGATTCTTAAATCCCAAGAATCGATTAGTCTAGCCTGTTTTCAGTTAACGAACAGAACATTATAGCGCACTTCCGATCCAATAAATTGCAATAAGCTTTGTTACTTTTGATATAAAACAAAGTCTCATTTTATTACAATATTCAAACAATAAATGCCTTTTTGGCGCCGTTTAATGTGGAGTGACAGATCGCTGTAGTGTCTCAGTTCAACAGAAGCCGAAGTGCAAAGCACACATTTCAGCATGAAATAAACATTAATTAACATCCAAAGGTATGTTAAAAGAGCACAACTTACTGAAATCGGAATCCTGTCTCATGCAATCGCTCAGTGTTTCAACCGTGGAAAGATGTCAATATACTGTAACAGCTTATAAACAATGTGATGTAACATATTTACCGCAGAAATAAACATATTCAGTGACCATAAACTCATTAGACAGCTAGAAAAATTAACTCTAGAGAGCAGAATTTGCTAAATATATGAGCCATGTAACATATTCATAATAACTGTTTACTGTTCTTCAATGTTTGTTTGAATAAATCGTCAAGTTTTTAGGATAGCCACCATTTAAATGTATATATTTTTAAAAACCAACTGGAGTAGAAATATAATTATGTAACTGTAACTTTATTATTTTAAAACCTTCATTGAGTGTAATTTAAGTGTTTGTGTACAAATCAATATTTCAGAAATACTAGATATGTAATACCAACTACCTTACAAAAATTAACCATGGTTTTACTATAGTAAAGGAGTAGTTAGTAACCAATTTAAATTATAAAATTGCAAATTATAAATTCAGCATTATGAGATATAAACTGGCAATTTTGAGAAAACAAAGTTACAATTGTGAGATATTAACTCACAATTCTGAGAAATAAGTCAATGTATTTCTCAGAATTGTGACTTTCTTAGAATTAAGTTTATATTTCACAATTCTGACTTTATAACTCGCAATTGCAAGTTTATATCCCACAATTCTGAAAAAAAGTCAGTTTGTATCAAGCAATTCTGAGAAAAAAAAAGTCTGAACTGTGTGATTAAAAAGTCCAATAACGGTTTTTAATTTATTCAGTGGCAGAAATGGGCTTCCATAGCATTGCAAGACTTTTTTAGTTAAATAATTAGTTAATAATAAAAAATAACCATGTTTCTACTATAGTAAAGTGTAGTAAACAACTATATTTTTTGGGCGTATTGATTACCATTTATATAACCACAGTTTTAGTACAAATACCATGGTTTTTTGGTTTTATTTGTAGTAAAACCATGGTTAATTTTCGTAAGGACTGACATAGTTTACAGCATTAGTTGAGAATTTTTTTCCTTGAGAAATTGGCATATACTGTACCTGATATATATCTATAACAACTGATACTGAATTGAATTGTAAGCTTTTGCATCAGAATCAAATTGTGAAACGTGTCAAAACCCAGCCCTAGTTGGAAGCAGCATGAAAGCCCATGAAAGCATTTTGACCCAGTTTGCAGACCTGAAACACTACTGATAAAAATCTTCAAGAATCTACTTTTAGCAGAGCAGAGCCAAGTAATAGTTTCGGCACCTTGTCCTGAGTCGTCACCTACCTGGTTAGCAGTTACTTACATTGACAATGTGTCTACGATTCAAAAAATGTCCTCTAGGAGCATAGAATCAAGTATGAGTTCAGACCAACTATGAAAGCCTGCAAACAAAATCATAATAGAGTATATAGTGTAGGCAAATCCATACCATTTTGATTCTGCTTCTTTGGGATCCCATTAGGAAAACAGGTTTTAAGTCTTGTTCACTTCTTTCCCTCAGCTCCCTGTCCTCCACCTGGATTTCGGGTTGTCCCTCGTACAGTAGTGAATGACAATCAGATTTTAAGGGCGTCTTGGTCTACTGTGAATTGTCCTAATTCTGAATACCTCCTGGCACTCACGGGCAGCATTCAGGGCAACAGCCAGGCACTCTTTAACCTCGAGTCCTATTGGACAAATCGCACGTTCTTTGAGGTGCCTCTCCCTTGTGGCTCCACCTACAGCGCAACCATCAGTGTGAGGAACTCTGCCGCCACAAGCGACAAGTCGGCTGCTGTCACTGGAACCACAGGTGCACAATGTTCAGTCACGTCTTAACTATTTAAACGTAATTAAAGATGCTTAAAATGCAAAAAACACACATAACTCATCTGTACATTTGTTTCTTTCCCCCCCAGTACCTTGTGCTCCTCTAAACGTGACATTTTCTGCATCATCAGCGGTGGTGGCATGGAACGAGTCTTTATTTGCTACAAACTACACTGTGTATGGGGTTACTTCCTCTGGTAGGACGAAACTCTGCGTGACTTCACAGCGCCTCTGCTCTGTCACCAATTTCAGCAGTGGCCACATTGTCGTAACTGCCAGCAACACTGCCGGGGAGAGTCAAGACTCTGTGCCTGTTTTAGGTAAGTAGGTGATTTTAGAGAACAGGAATCAAATATCAGAGCAGTACTAAACATAGGGTTGTGAAAACCTTGCTTTGGTGAAAGTCCTGTCACCTTTGACCTTGTCCATCCTTTGGCAGTGACGGCAGGTCGTAGGAGGAGGAGGTGAGACCTGGCAAAAAGTGAGAAAGGTGAGTTAATGGTCAACAACAGTAGTTAGAAAAATTCATGGAGTTTCTTTCCTCAGATTAATTCTTAAAATGTAGAAATAGACTTAAGTTAGGGTAAATGGCATATTGAATTTAACACAAAAGACTAACTAAATAACTGTTGCCATGATTCCACCTGTTGTTTGTTTTTAAAGCAAACGTACAAGTGACAAAACATTTTGTAAGTCTTGAAAAGGTTTTCTGTATTAATTCTTGATTCTCTCCACACTAGGCCTGACCAACCCTGAGTGAATGCTTTTATCTCATCGCACTCAAACTCTTTTTGCATGTCATATATATTCCGGTTCAAGGTTCACTTTATTATTTTTTTTTTAAACAATATTTAAGGGTGGAATAGATTGACTGGGTAAAATATTAACATTATTTCTTTTTAAATGTTTTCCGAAATATGTTTCTGGTTTATGGATTTTCTATGCAATGCCAAATATTTAAAAAAAAAAGTCTTATATAAATATGTACTCTTATGTTTTTGTATATGAGTAGAGTTATATTAAATACAAAGAGCATTTCTCCATGTGATCAGTCTTATAAATTATGACATGTAAAGCACATGTAAAATAAATTAACCATACACAAAACACCTGCTGTTCTTATAAAATGAATATTCTTACAAAGAACTCACAAGAACACAACAGTGACCTATTCAAAGCAAAAAAAGCACTATAAAAGACTGCATTTAACATATTTGAGTGAATAAACTACCCATCCCATGAACCAACAGATTCAAGTTGATACAATATACAACCTTCAACTATAATTTTAAATATAAAAGTGCATTTTGGTTTTTAAATTTAGTTTTGCAATTTATTCCAAGTAATTTGCAGGTAGGATTACATCACAATGTTTCATGGGAACGGGTAGCCACTACTTTCCTCACCTACACAGTAATAGCAACTCAAATCTCTTTGTAATTATGAATAGTACTGTACTGCAAAAATAAAGTTGAAATCATACACTTTTAAAAACAAAGGTGCTTTGATAGGTTCTTCACAACCAGTGTCAAGTTACTTCCAAAATGTAATACATTATATATTACTAGTTACTGTCTTTTAAAAGTAATTAGTTACATTACAATATTACTTTCTCGGAATTGTAATGCATTACACTACTTTTAAGTTACTTTTGAGTTACTTTCACCAAAATATCCACAGATGTATGACTAGGCATTATAAAATACCAAAATGTAGTTTATTGCTGCTCATTATAGTGGAGGGCGATAAAGTAGGTCAATATAGCATAAAATTATAAAATCATATTTAGATAGGCTACCGATATGTAAGTCTACATTAATACTACTTGTAGTTTAGGTTAAACACAAATAAGCGCAAAATAATTACATTTATAAA
>JAHKKF010529480.1:48261-60896 GCA_019740295.1 Labeo calbasu | reverse complement strand
TCCTAATAAATAAGAGCGGATGTTAACAGGATGTCTTATTCAACCTCAGGGCTCAGATCTGTGGAGGTGGTTATCGGCTCTTACGTACTTAAGAAGCGCAAATGCCAACCTGCATATTAAAAACAGCATCGTCGTTAATCACAATGTGTGAAATGTCTCATATCTTTGTAAATTACTGGGATGATGAAGAGTGTTCATATGACTAAGGAAACTGAATGGGCGCTGCTGCTTCAAGTGATGTTGCTTAATTAAACGCCCCTGGTGCTCATGGGAGTCACTCACACAGATCAATACTGCCTTACAAAGCTTAGTCAGCCTTTATTGTGATTATGAATTACTGGATCAATTGAGGAGAAGAAAGCTGGTGTTAGCAAAGCTGAGTTTGAGACTGACGATTATATTTTAAGTGCATTGTTAATTAATGAATTTAATATTTGGCTTAACTGCATAACATTTGCATCTTTCATTAATACATCTTTAAAAGCACAAGAGTAAAACAAGAGTTATTGGAGTATTCTCTACAGCTCTACAGAGATTTTGGACTAGCCTAATTTCATAAAAAAAACTGGGTCATGTTTCAGCTTATATTGAAAACAAATTAAATTAAGTGTATATAATATAGTGATGCTATGGGGAACTAAAGGAGAGAGCATCTAAATCCAGAAACAAAAAAATGGGGAAAATGAACATAACAAACCACCAAAGAAAGGCAAGTCCTAACAAATAAAGTAGGAAAGTCTTATATAGATTGGCGTAATAAAACTAACAAGACACAGGTGGAATCAATCAAAGATTAACAGGGGGAAACAAGAACAGGAACTAAACAAAGTAAACTACAAAGTAAAAGACTACAAAACAAAAGCACAAGGAAGACAAACAGGAAATACATGTTAGTCAGGATTTGAAATTAACTTTTTTAGTTTGCCATATAACAGTTTTAAAATACCGACCATTCAGAACTTCCACTAGCCCAAACAAAAAAATATCTGAAATAAATTGTCATCACTGCTAGATATAAATATATTGAAACAGTAATTATGTAAATCTGATTCTGAACCATTCAATTGCTATCAGTTTTATGACTTGTCTGTGAATTCCATAAAAAAAAAATGGTAACACTTTACAGTAAGGTTCATTAGTTAACATGAACTAAAAATCAACAAAACTTCTACAGCATTTATTAATCTTAGTTAATGTTAATTTGAGTGTTTACTAATGCATTAAATTCAAAAGTTATGCTTGTTAACATTAATGCTTGAATTAACATGAAATAACAATGAACAACTGTATTTCATTTAACATTAACTAATGAAACTTTATTGTAACGTGGTACCAGTAAGACAAAATTCTATGTGATTTTTCTTATAAATAAATTTGGTAAATAAATTAAAATGTATCTATTTACATTTTACATCTAAGTCTATCTATCTATCTATCTATCTATCTATCTATCTGTCTGTCTGTCTGTCTATCTATCTATGTTGTATTTATTTATTTTTGCAACACATTAGCTGCGTCCGCAAGCCTACTCAGCTGACTTGCTGCGGGAACAGTTTCGGACAGACTTCAGAGGCAGCAGAACGTGACGTTGTTGCTAGGATACCTAACGGTTAAGTTGTAGATTTGGCAGAAAAACGATCTTATACAGTTATGTATAAATGCTTTAAAAATACATAAAGACCTCACTGTCATTACCCACCGAAGGTCTGTGCGTCAGAGAAGACGACTGAGAATGGCAGCTACTTTTTGCTTAAAAAAAATAAAAGCACTGATGCAAGTAATATTGCAGAACAGGTCATTGTCATTAGTGGCTGTTAAACGTTTTAACATTTTTTATTAAATACTGTTATTACAAACAATATTATTTATTATGCTTTTTACACTATTACGATTCATAAAGTTTATCATGGTCAAAATCTCATCTATTATATAAAGTAACACGTCTAATTTCACCAGAATATCTTTATTTATATAGCCTACATGATGCACAGGATTGTGGGAAATCGAAGGCAGCGAAGGATACATCTATGCTGCCTTCAAAATTCAATCAGAAGAAGGTACCTCCAGAGACAGGAAGTGAAGCAGAATTTGAATTCGGATATGCCTTGATGCCTTCCTGCCTTGGAATGCTGCCTTCAAAGGCAGGAAGATTTACAGATAATGTACTCACCCCCTTGTCATCCAAGATGTTCATGTCCACTGTAGGGCAAGTTACTTCCAAAATGTAATACATTATATATATTACTAGTTACTGTCTTTTAAAAGTTATTAGTTACATTACAATATTACTTTCTCTAAATTGTAATGCGTTACACTACTTTTAAGTTACTTTTGAGTTACTTTCACCAAAATATCCATAAGTATGACTAAGTATTATAAAATACAAAAATGTAGTTTATTGCTGCTCATTATAGTGGAGGGTAATAAAGTAGGTCAATATAGCATAAAATTATAAAATCATATTTAGATAGGCTACCGGTATGTAAGTCTACATTAACGCTACTTGTAATTTAGGTTAAACACAAAATAATTACATTTATAAATAAAGCTGGTAAATAAAGCAAATTGTTATAATGTTCAACAGGGGCGATTCTAGGATTTTCATTTTAGGGGGGCTCAGCCCCCAATGAGGGTATAATAACAAAAATTAAATAAATAAAATAAAAAATGTTTGACTAGTAGGGGTGGTATACTATACTTATTGCAATATTCCACTGTATTGTATAGATAGGTATAACATTTAATTACTGAATAAGCCAAATACAAGTCTTTCTGATCTCACACACACCTGTTTACTGTACAAATACAAAATTTTATTGTTTGCATTTCTAGTACAAGCCTCTTTCCTTAGCTGAAGTGTGCAAACCTCTTTGCCACATGCACTAGAAACAATTGAAAGTTAAATTTTAAAATGAAAATGGCAACATGATAGTTTTATAAAGTATAATGTGCTTAATTTTCGCTGGAGAAAACAGCTGTGGTGTGATGAGGGGTGAACACAGCGAAAACGTCTGAGTTTGCATTTCACTGTTTTTATACTGAATCTGTTTTTTGTGAGTGAGGTGAATTAATGCATGTTCACATTTAGTCTAGAATACAGTAACATCATGTTTACTCCCAATTTCCCAACAGGAGACTTGTCAATCAATAAATGGTGAAAAAAGTAACTGGCATTACTTATTTGAAAAAGTAACTCTTAGAAATTCAAAAGTAATGCGTTACTTTACTAGTTACTTGAAAAAAGTAATATTATTACGTAACTTGAGTTACTTGTAATGCGTTACCCCCAACACTGTTCATGTCTTTCTTTCTTCAGTCGTAAAGAAATTTTGTTTTTTAAGGAAAACACATCAGCATTTTTCTCCATATAGTGGACTTCTGTGGTGCCCCGAGTTTGAACTTCCAAAATGCAGTTTAAATGCGACTTCAAACGATCCCAAATGATTTCCAGCCAAGGAAGGAGGGTCTTATCTAGCGAAACGATCGGTTATTTTCAGAAAAATAATACAATTTATACATTTTTTTATGTCAAACGCTCATCTTGTCTTACTCTCTCTGAACTTTCATGACAGTTAGGGTATGTCGAAAAAATCCCATCTCATGTTCTCCCTCAACTTCAAAATCGTTCTTTACCGCCGTTTTACCTTTTTTGTTAAGGATGTTTGATTTTCTTTGCATGTTCACTTTGCAAAGACTGGTTGGTACTTCTACAGCGATGTAGGAGGATTTTGAAATCAGCTTTGAGGGAGAAAATAAGAGTTTTTCAACATACCCTAACTGTCTTGAGCCAGAATACACGGTGTTCAGGCAGCACAAGACAAGCGTTTGAGATTAAAAAGTATTTAAATTGTAATTTTTTTTTTTTTTAATGAAAACCGCATTTGTGATCGTTTGAAGCCGCATTTACACTGCATTTTGGAAGTTCAAACTCGGGGCACCATAGCACTCCATAGCATATGGAGAAAAATCCTGAAATGTTTTCCTCTAAAATCATAATTTCTTTACGACTGACGAAAGAAAGACATGAACATCTTGGATGACAAGGGGGTGAGTATCAATAGCGGCTTGTCTTGACACACTGCATTTTGAATGTCCATAGAAACGCTGATCTGTTTCTAACTCGATATTAGCATCCTCAGCAGGTTGTTGCCATAGAGACGGAAGGTTTGTTTGTGGCACTTGTAAAACATCACAACACCTGTCGACAATTCTGTCATTTCATATAGACTTTTTCCTTTGACACAATATTTCTTATGCACATAGTAAGATCTCATTTGACTCAGTGATGGAGCTTCTTAATAGGCCTGTTTGAAATGCTCTGCTAAAGCTCTGACTAAATGAGCTACAATTACAGGCCAATTTAGAAGAATGATTTATTTAGAAGACTGATAAGTTACTCACGAGTTATTTCAGTATCAGTGACATTTGCCTTGTTTAAAAATGAAGCAGCTTTTTCATTTAGATTAAAAAACCCAACCTGTAAATCATGTTAAAACAATTCCCTCTGTGCTCAAGAGCCACATACTGTTTTTCAACTCGCTGACCTTGCGTGTGTGTGTGTGTGTGTGTGTGTGTGTGTGTTTTCACGTCCCAAAAGCGTGAGAGCGATCAACTCATTCATTACTGCGCTCACTAACAGCAGGAAAAAACGTCAGTGCCTCATGATAGTTTTATGGTCATGTTGTGTTCTTTTATTTTTAATGACGATTTCCCCTGAATAATGCAAAAAGAAAAAGAACAGGCAAGTTTTTATGGAAGGGATAAACTAAATGGCCTTATTCCAGTCGCTACTGTTGGAATGTGGTAATAATGGAAGTGTCTCTAAATATAAATGACAACCATTATGTCATATGTTTTATTTTTCCTCTGAAGAAGCACACGTTAATATTTTATACACACTTTAATAGTTAGTTTCTATTAAAGGCTATATTAAAGCATTATATCTATCAGGGGTGTTTTCTCCGAGAAGGCAAGGGAGGCAGTACCTCCTCAAAATACTGGATTAGAAAAAAAGTATAAAAAAATATAACAATAAAAAGTGTATAAATCACTTATTTTTCTAAAGAAACATTGTCCAACAGCGACACCAGCAGGTAAAGTTACAGCAGGAGTCCACGTTTCTTTCACCTCCCCTGAGCCCATTGAGTTTTAACAGACCCCTAAAGCGTGCAGTGGGTTTGTTGAGGGGTAATTGAGAATAAGTGGTGGAAACTCACATGAGAGGAGGCAATGCCTCCACTGCGATATGATTGAATATGACTGGTTATGTTCAGCTGTGACTGGTTCATGCGATAAATCCCAGCTCTTGTGTTTGTGCGGGTTCTGCATTCGCAAATCAGTCTGACTGGATAATTTAATGATGTTAATGGCATATATCTAGTGCTGAAGCTTAAGGAGAAACAACATAATTAATGCACATGCAATATAATTAATATGAGGACTGAAAAGCTCTTGACTCTGTGTCAAGACTGCGTCTTGTATGTCTTGTGCACACATCAATCAGGAGAACACATATTGAATATTTCCATGTAATCAGTGTAAAAGGATGACAGCCGATGAGTGGTTCAATGCCTTGGCATCATTAGAAGCCAATTAATTGTTTGTTATACAATTATTTCTGATTAGACGAGAGTTACATGCTTTATTCTGGTTAGCGGCAGCTTGGATACTGTACAAACAATGTCATACACAAGTAGTTCTACTCAAGGTTTTGAAATAAAAAGCTGAATTATTGATTCAGACTGTTGAACTATTGGAAATTAAAGGAAAAGTCCAGAACAAAAATTTACAGATAATGTACTCACCCCATTGTCGTTCAAGATGTTCACGTCTTTCTTTCTTCAGTCATAAAGAAATTATGTCTTTTGAGGAAAACATTTCAGGAATTATCTCCATATAGTGGACTTTAATGGTGCCCGCAAGTTTGAACATCCAAAATGTAGTTTAAATCAGCTTCAAAGAGCTCTAAACAATCCCAGCCGAGGAATAAGGGTCTTATCTAGCGAAACAATTGGTCATTTTCTAAAAAAAAAAAAAAAAAAAAAAAATGTATGTACTTTTTAAGCTCAAATGCTTGTCTTGTCTAGCTCTGTGATGCGCATGCAAACTCTGTGTAATCCGGGTCAATACAGTCAGGGTATGTCGAAAAACTCCCATCTCATTTTCTCCTCCAACTTTAAAATCATCCTACATCACTGCAGAAGTACTGACCCAGTGTTTACAAAGTGAAAAGGAAAAGAAGGTCAAACGCTCTTTACAAAAAAAGGTAAAACAGCAGAGCGATTTTGAAATTGGAGGGGAACATGAGATGGGAGTTTTTCGACAACTGTATTGACCCGGATTACACAGTGTATGCATACACATCACAGAGCTAGACCAGACGAGCATTTGTGGTTAAAAAGTATATACATTTTTATAATTTTTAGAAAATGACAGATTGTTTTGCTAAATAAGACCCTTATTCCTCAGCTATGTTCATTTAGAGCCCTTTTGAAGCTGCACTGAAACTGCATTTTGACCGTTCAAACTTGCGGGCACCATTGAAGTCTACTATATGGAGATAATTCCTGAAATGTTTTCCTCGAAAAACATAATTTCTTTATGACTAAATAACAAGGTGAGAACATTATCTTTAAAATCTAAATTTTTATTCTGGAAATGAACTTCTCCTTTAATACTTGCCTGATACTCTGCTACTGGTCTGATTGTAATATTTTGAGTTTTGCTCTTGTTTTAGGAATATTTAGGATTTTTTTAAATATAACTGAGCAAAAATATTACACTGATATCCAATCTGAAGACTCTCCTTTCTTCTGTAATATATTAACAGGCTGTTCAAAGGAAGAAGAACATGATTCCTGGTCTCAATTAGATACAAAACCTCTTTGAACACCTTGAGATAAAACTTTTTTCAGTTAAACAGTATGCATTTATCTTTCTTTGATATCCGAAATGCATTTGCTACTTTACTATGGAGATTGAAAGAGTTTGTTTTTAATTCTTCACAGCCTCAAATGTCTCCTGCTAATGTTAATGCAAATCAGTTTCTCTGGAAATGTTAAAAACCTCCTTGGGTAACAGTGGGTGTCTGTGAGTAACTGTGATTAATGTCCCAATTAAATGTGTGTTGGGTGAATCTGTCCTCGGGAATTTAATGAGTCCGTTTTCAAGTCTGATCACTTCCTTTTTCGCCTGACCTCTGATAGGGAGCGCTTATGTGCCCTGCATGAAATTATGAGAAATTAAGATTAATTTCCTGCGTTATGAGTCAGAGAAAGACCTTTAACAGGAAGACCACAGCACAGGTGGACCATAAATATGATCTCAACTAGATTTTCCGATATTCAAGTAGTGCTTGCGTATGCAAAACTCGTACCTGTGATGAGAGTCCAAAGTGTGCACCTTAGCAAAAAACAAAGCATTCACTAGTTTCAAGACTCTTGGAAAGTCTTGTGTTTTTGCTCAAAGGATATCAGTCCTTTTTCTTTTTTTCCACTCTCATGAGACACTTGTGGGAGTTTCTAAAAAAACTGAAGGGAAAGTCGGTAGGGAACATGAATTGAAAATAAATGGAGGAGGTACCGAAGTATGGCCTAGAAACACAGTCTCATTTGACTAGAGCCCAAGGTCCTGTTGAAGTACTTCTGGGATTTGATATGCCGCTCCAAATGACAGTGAATATGTGCTGTTAATGCTCATGTCTGTGTTTTAGCAGAGATCTTATGTTTTATGGATTTATGCAAATTGAACACGACCGTAGTCGTACAGGAGAAGCTGTTTTTTTATTTCTTACAGCACATTATGATTCCCCACGCAAAGCACAATGCCTGGCAGTTATTCCAAACGAATAATGATGAACAAAATGAACTGTTTGTAATTAAATGTTAACGATGTGTCTACCAAAAGGGAAATATGCCTAAAAATGAGCTGCAAGTGTCTGATCCTCAAACTCTCTTTTTCTTTTCTCTAGAGCGGGGTATTTGCCCCAAAACGTGCCCTTACAGATGATCTCGTATTTGTCTCAGGAGACGGAGTTTCTGCCGTGGCACGCTGCTAGTCGAGCTCTTTACCAGCTGGATAAACTCCTGGACCGCACTGAGGACCACAGCCTGTTCAGCGTGAGTCTGATCTCAGATCATTTTGTTCCCTATTCATTTTAACCTTGACTAGTGCAATAAGAAAGACACGGCTGATATCTAGCAGCACGTCTCAGGTGGCTCGACTCACTGCCAGACAGATCGAACTCAAAACTTCCTCCGGTCATCTTACAAAACAGCAGTCCAAAATGTTTCCAGACACAATACCTGTCTGCCGCAGCAATTTAGAAACTCATACATACTAAAAGTCATATCTCCACCATTTCTTATTGGCAATGTTCAAAATAGCAGTCTACCTTACTTCTCATACTATTTCTGCAATACACACTATGTATGTTATGAGAAGTATGCCGTTTTTCTGCATACATGTGATAACCAAATACTAAAAGTGTATTTAATATTAAGGAATATATAAAAGTATAATACCAAAAAAAAGCTATGAGCATTTTTATGTTTTTAAAGATAGTGTGCAGTATTCCATTCTAATCAAGCCTAATGTGACAGTGTCAGACACTTTCTCTGTTTCTCTAGCTTCTTTCTTACCTGTCCACCTGCTTTCATATTCATTCATCACTTTGTTATTCAGAGTATCACTCAAACGCCTACCCACAATCCCTCAGTGGTGCGCATGAGTCATTTCTGCCCCTCATCTGTAATGGACGACCCTTCAGTGTCAGCAGTGAGGGTGTGATGAATTTAATAGGATCTTCTCTCTATTTTTCTCCATCACTGTGTTTACTGTGAGACACAACAGATGTTTAGAATGTAATGAAAGACAGGAAACAGCTGGCGTAGATTAGTCAGGTGCCTTCAGTCATGTGACCAGGTGTCTCAACCTGTCAGACCAAACCCCTCTGTGGTGTTGTATTTTAGCCTGTTCACACACAAACACAGCATCACTAATCGTCAAACTGAGGTTAATCCAATGGCAAAACAATAAAATGA
The DNA here is from genome assembly GCA_019740295.1 of Labeo calbasu. Classification (NCBI taxonomy): domain Eukaryota; kingdom Metazoa; phylum Chordata; class Actinopteri; order Cypriniformes; family Cyprinidae; genus Labeo; species Labeo calbasu. The sequence goes on along the minus strand of JAHKKF010529480.1, from coordinate 51,855 downwards.
TTGCTGTAGTAACAGCTTGACAAACACACCTGATCAGTTGTATGGTCCACTACAGTATGGAAAACAATGTCCTTTACCAGCGTTTATGTGCTTTTGTCTGTGTAAGTGTGTTGCAAGAATTGAATTGCGGCATAGCAGGGTCTAATTGTGATCATTCACTCGTCTCAGTAAGAGGGCATGAAGGAGAGCAGTCATGCTAAATTAGCCATGACATTACCTGCTGCGACATTTCCCTCAACTGTATGGCGAGTCAAGAACACACACACACACACACACACACTTATACTGTATGCAATACACCACAAAACAATGAAAGAAGAAAAAACAATAATATTTTAAATCCTGGTCTCAACATGGCAACCATATTCACTCTTTTTCTGTCTTTTCATCATTTCTTTGCTTCCCTTTCTGTTTTGTTATCAGGACTATGTTCTAAGACAGGTGGAACCGAAGTATCACAAGTTGGGCTGGCCAGCCACTTCCCCTGACGGCTCCTTCATGCAGGCGGCTTATCAGACCGAGTGAGTCTTGAATTTCAAATTTCTTAAATTATATATTACAGTTATAAACTTATATGTAGTCTAAGTAAGGACAGCGAATTGCAAAGTGTAAGCTAGATATTTTCCATGACCTCAGTAGACAGTATTTAATTTTTCATTTTCCTCTTCCTCCATCTTTAACTTCCTGCTGATGTACTACCCTGGTATCCTTCCCATTTTCTTCCTTAGAGAGCTACAGAGAGAGGTGATCATGTTGGCTTGCAGTTTCGGAAACAAACACTGTCACCGGCAGGCTGTTTCTCTCATTTCAGACTGGATTTCCAGCAACAAGAACAGGTGAGAAAATTTACTGAATTTACGGAACGACACCCACCCCCACACACAGGTGTGACCAAGTGTACAAAAAAATGAATGCGATGCACATTCACAACAGATGTTATAATTTCTAGCTTTTTATTGCTATACAAATATATGGCAAAATATGACTACTTATTGTTCTGTATATTCAACCCTGCCAAGATTCATAAAGTAGGAGCTTTATTCCAAGTGTCCATGGCAACACACATTTGTTCATCTAATTTGTTTTCCCTGCTTCCCACAGCAATGTTCACATGCATGTATGCTGTATCACACTGTCAAACACCATGCCACCGGCAGAGACTAATGACCATAATGGAGAATAAACAGGATTGTGGGTGTGTGTTTTTACTCGGCCCAAGATATTGTGTTTGCCCAGCTTTTAGGAAATTATTTTTTTTGTGTTTGCGCCAAACAATTGGCCGCATGCCTGCAAACACATGAAACACCACATACACAGTACACACTGGCAACCTCAATTAAAAAGGGGGAGGGTGAACCAACTCTAAGGACAAACTCTAAGTAATGGTTAGCGATAGCTACTCTGATTGAACACCTCTGATTGGCCACTGCATTCATAAGCTCAACAGAATCATGTGTGATTGGTTCGAATGTGCTAAAAAACATGTAAAAAGAAATATGTGACCCTGGACCACAAAACCAGTCAAAGGGATCAATTTTTTTAAATTGAGATTTATATGTCATCTGAAAGCTGAATAAGCTTTCCACTGATTCCACTGGTTTGTTAGGATAGGACAAAATTTGGCCAAGATATTCGAAAACCTGGAATCTGAGGGTGCAGAAAATCAAAATATTGAGAAAATAATACTTAGCAATACATATTACTAATCAAAAATTACGTTTTGATATATTTACAGTAGGAAATCTACAAAATATCTTCATGGAACATAATCTTTACTTAATATCCTAATGATTTTGGACATCGAAATATCGATAATGTTGACCCCTATAATGTATTGTTGGCTATTGCTACAAATGTACCCGTGCTACTTATGACTGGTTTTGTGGTCTAGGGTCACATGTGATGAGCAGATCTAGTTTCAATGCCATAATTTACATTTTTTGCCCAATTAGGTGACATTTTTGCCCTAAACTCCTGTTAATCTCTGACTAATGCCCAGGGGAAGACTAAGTCTTGTTTAGACTTACCAATGTCTCAGTCGAACTGGAAAATCTCTTGCTGGCTTCTTCAATATTGTGCCCTAAAATTGACAGACAGATTTTTAATACACACACAGATGCTTTATTACACATAAAATGTCTCACATGTAGACCTTGGCTTCATATAATGTGCATTTAATGACTTCTGCGGCCTCTAACATGACTCTAATAACAGCAGGCGGCTCAATTTAAAAGCTTTTCGGCCTAATATTCTTGCTTTCAACATGTGAAGTACACACTCAGTTGGATTCAGCCAGTGTTTGACCTGCTCAGTCAAAGATTTTCCACTCTTTTGCCCTGAAACTGCTCAGTTGCTCTGGCAGTGGGTCTGTAATTATTGCCCCGTGGAGTCCAGTGTGAGGTTTCCGATCGTGTCTGAACAGACTGGAAGTCTCTGTACTGAACACAATCCCTCCTGCTAGACGTATCATCATGTGATATGTGGACAGGTTAGTCTAATCCACTCGCAGAGATTTAGAGCTTATGAAATCTCTCATATTTGGGATGTTTTCTACATTTAAGGCATTTAGCAGATTTTATCCAGAACGACTGATTAAAAATGATTTAGTTTATTGTGTACAACTGTCAACAGATGGCAAGAAATTAGTTCTAAAATTAATTTGCTAGTGTTTCATCTGCCGTTCTTCTCCACTGATTTTGTGCTATTAGCTATACCATCATTTTGATACTTATGATAACTTTTATAGACGGCTCTTATTGTGCCGTTTTCCTCTTACCTGACAGCAGAAGTCTGGATCTGCCAGATGTGTCCTTCACTGTCCTTTTCTGCAAAAATGACCTCCAGTCCTACTGGGACAATAAAGAGAATCTGTTCAGCTTGATATTCAGGGATGAGCACATCATAAAAAGAGAAATGTGTTTGACCTTTATGTCTTTTTATGGTTTAGGTGATGATAATGTCACAGGAATAACCCAGTGGCGTTTATGAGCTGCAAAGACAAGCTTCAGATCACTGTACAGCCAAAGACAAACGCTGACAAATCCGTCTTGTGTGCTTTACTGATTATAAACTGTAAACGCCTCTGTCAATCAGACAATGTAAACTGGTCCAGGTGAATTTTTAGTATAGTCTTTATTTGAAAAATAAATACTCACAATATGAAATATTATTAATATATGCTTTAAGAACAAAAGCATCTGATAGACATGTATTGTAAGTTCCCTGTAGAATTTAATAACAGCCTTTTATTATAAACATATTCCCTCCACAGAGACAAATATTGAGAAAATCAAACATTTAGATTTGTCACAACCATGTTGGAAGAACGTACTAGCACAAGGATAAAGGTGAAATCCAAAGTCTTTAATATAATCCACAAATAAGGAACAGGAAGGCAGCAAAACACACACATAGACAAGAACGGAAGACAAACACTGAACTGAGATCAACTTATAAAGACAGGTGATTACAAAGAACTAATTAGGACACAGTTGAAACGAAACAATGAGGGCAGAAAGAACCAAATATGGGCACAAGAGGGAGAAACCAATATAAACAGTCCAAAGGTGTATGACATTACATCCCCTCCCGGAC
>JAHKKF010529480.1:0-48211 GCA_019740295.1 Labeo calbasu | reverse complement strand
AAATACGTGCTGGTGGTGGTTCCGGTGGAGGACGGACTCCCAAAAAACAAAGTCCATGGTGGTGACGGAGGGAGGAGCCAGGGAGGAGACAGAAGGGTCCAGGGCGGATCAGACAGAGGAAGGAGCCAGGGAGGAGACAGAAGGGACCCGGAGCAGGAGGAGCCAGGCGAGACCTAGGCCGCAGTCATGATGGCAGCCCACGCCGGAGCCGACAGAGGGAGGAGCCATGGTGGAGGAAGGGCTGACGACTTCAGGGGGCCCGACCGATGGCAGCGGAGCAGGTGGTGGTGGAGCCCAAGGCAGAGACGGAGAGCCGACGAGTCCGGGCAACAACAAGGATCCGTAGGGCCAGGGAGGAGTCCAAGGCTCAGGCGACTGAGGCGGAGATCCGAGGCGGAGCCGGAGCGACAGAGGACTGAGACAGAACTGGAGGGAGGGAGGAGCCCAATGAAGCCGGTGGGACAAAGTGACGAGGCGCAGCTGGAGGAGTGGAGTCCTGAGGCAATGGCGGGATGACGGAGCTGGAGGGACGAGAGGGCCCGGTGGAGCTGGTGGGCCGAAGGGTGACCAACAAAAAATGCAAAACAAAAACGCAGGATAAACACGCCACTACTTTATCTTTATAAGGTCCGGTCTTCTGTCACGGTTGTGTAGCAGGCAGGCAGATGACGATTGGAGAATGAAATTTTAAACAATATGATTTTAATAATAACTGAAAAACAGAGAGACAGGGAATACACAAAACTAATAATGACTGACAACGGACAAGACAACTGGAGAACTGAGGGTTTAAGAAGGGAGCAATCAAAGGAACTAACAAGTTAATTAATATACACAGGTAAACAGAATAACAATCAGGAAACAAAGGAAAAGTAGGTCACAGGGGAATAAGCCAACTGAAAACTCAACGAACACAAGGACAAAAACTAAACATAACCCTGACAATATTCAGGTTGCAATAGGAAAATTATATAAGTCAGAACTAGATTTATGGTTTGTGCTGTCTCCCATTTTTATTGTGAAAATATATAAAATTCATGATTTTTTTCCGATATCATGGCATAGAATGTCACAAATATTATTCTTTAACTGTGTTTCTGAATTCACTTATCTTTCCTGTCAGTGGCAGTCATAAACAAGACATCACCTTCACAGGTGTAGAAAATTTCAGTCTATACGCTCCAATTGGTTGTGACATGATTTCATATCTTACCGGAGGTGCCGTTTTCTGTATTGCTGCATTGAAAACTCCCAGAGGCTCCGACGGCTCATCCAGAATCAGCAGGTCTTTATTGCGCTTTGTTTGAGCAAATCAAAAGTTCAGTCACTGTATCGCCGCGGCTCCTCCAGAGGTTTAATGTTATTTCTTTTTCCTGTACGAATATTACATGCATCGCCTCACAGCCTGAGATGCTTTTTTCTCAGTGTAGCTTTACAGTGTAGACTGTTATTCTTTTCTGAGATTTATAACCAGATGATATCATGGGTCCATTGAGGACTCTTACTTATGACCGATATATTGCTAGACTATATATATTGCACTGTGACTCACTTTGGGAGCCTGCGGTGATGATTTGGGGTCAAATTTTTATCACTTTAATGATGACCTCACCAAAGATCATCGAATCATATCATCTGGTGTTATTATGGACATTTTTCGCTGTGACAGAATTCAGATGATTCAAAGTGACTGCAGACAGCAGAAGACCACTTGAACCAAAGTGGTCCGTTTTGAATCTTAAGTGTCTTTCTATAGACATTTTGAGTGAAAAGAGAAAACGGCAAAAGAAAGATCAACTTCTTATATATGCAAATGAAAAGTTAGAAATACACTCACACTGTTTTTCACTGATTCTTCTGGAGGTGAAGCGTTGACTTGTGAATTGCTATCTTTAAACACCCCTGGGGATCTAACAAATTCCTGCTGTGAGAAATTCTCGGAAAATGAATTTCTCAACAATTACAACAAAAACCAGGTGTGAACACAATGTGATCTAATGGTGTGTGAATAACCCTTAGTAAATGTTTAATGAACAGCCTTAGTCACAGAGTGGAATGCTCATCACCTGCAGCATTCAAAATACATATATGCTAATCAGTGTATCAACACTGTTAACTGTTTTCCCTGTATGTAAAAGAAAATAGTAAATTAATGTTTTAGCTTCATCAATAAAGCTGTAAATGTTAAATATGAGTTTTAAATGCTAAAATTAACATGCATTATTTATTAGCATGTATAGTTACCCTGTGTCTTCAATCAAGTGTTTTGGTCTTCTGTCCTACAGGATTCCACCCAACGTACGGGACATTGTGTACTGCACAGGTGTTTCTCTGATGGATGAGGATGTGTGGGAGTTTATCTGGATGAAGTTTCATTCCTCTACAGCCATCTCTGAGAAGAAGGTTCTTCTGGAAGCCTTGACCTGCAGTGACAACATCTTCCTGCTCAACAGGTCAGTCGACACTCTTATAGCTCATTAACAATGACATGATGAAACAAAGAAAATAAAAAAAAACAAGCTACTGTAGAATGACACGTTGATCAATCAGTCTTAGCTGAAGGTTTTAGCTTCTGAAACATCACCTCTAAATTGTGTTTGAACATCTTTTGACATCTCTGTACCATTCACCAACTTTTATAGCCTACTGCACCTCGTGAAGCAATCCGATTCAATCCTTTCCTCCACATCATGTGACTCACACCAGCAAAGCTGCACTCACTCTTTTGATGGGGCAGTAAAGACAATGGCTGCCGTAGGAGCTTTTCCCACGTCTCTACGGTGTCTTAAATCCTCTCCCAACTCAATAGCAGGATGAGGACGGTGACGGATTACACCCTGTCCAGGGTAGACGAGGATCTCAGAGCCCACACATATTCTGAAGCAGTTTCTTCAGGATTCATTGTGGGTTCGACATCTCCATTTATTTTGTTGTATTTGGTCACTGTTTTATAAATGCACTGAGAGAAAGAAACATCCCTGTATAAAGAGACCCACAATGACCCCTCTCTGCAGTGAGTGTTCAGCACTCAACAGGCTGATTCCTGTGGGACGGCTTCAGCACGAGTCTGTTGAGAGGGATGTGGTTTGGCTCACTAAAAGGAAGAAGATAAATTAAACCGCACTTAGTAAGCACACATCTCAGTGCTCTACATTCAGCCATCCTCATCTTCATGTTAAGATACTATTCATCATATTATAGTCAGCAAGGAACATTTTCATTTTTTCTATAGTGGTAATTGCCTTCCTTGAAGGTAAAATCAATGAGTCTTTCTCACTCTCTGTGATCTATGAATCGACTGTCATACACAGTACACTTGGATACAACATCTGAAAGTCATGCAGCTGAACCATGAATACAAAATCTTCTTCAGGAACCTCCATCATTCACCTACAATACAAAGTCTTGGAAAGCCTCTGATAGTAGCTTGTTAAAAGGCACTGTTCAGTATGTGTTTCTGGACATTCTAAAAATGCTTTGGTGGACACATGGCCTTAATGTTGACATTGAAGTTTACAATATCAGACACCTTTGATTCTGTTTTATCTGTAGTTTTGGCAGTGTTGTAGTTGAGACCAGTGCATTTCAGCCTGAGTCAAGATAGAGATCAGACGAGGGTCAAGTCTGAGTCAAGATCAAGACCAGAAAAGTACTGAGTTTGAGTTGAGAAATTACGCTGTTCCACTGCATGGCACGGTACAGCACGATTTGGCACTGTTCCACTGCATGGCAAGGCACGGCTCACTTTCTGGTGCTTTTCCACTGCATCGTACGCTCCATGCTAGCTGTACCGGTACTACAATGTGACGTGTTAACACTACAGATCACTGATAGGTCAGAGAGAATTATCACTACCAGCATCATTGGATTTGCGACACGAGACACCAAACCTGCTAGCAACAAATGACACCGCTTGAAAAAAAATTTGAGAATAAGAATGGCTCCTGTGTTGCGCATTTGTGTCTCGTGTTTACAATGATGTAGTAGACTGGCCTAGAGGCAGTGGAACTAGTATGTAATCCCACCCACTTTGAAGTGGTACTAACAGCAGTGGAAAAGCAAGCGAGCTGAGCCGTGCCGTGCCCTGCCGAGTCAGACCACGCAATGGAACAGCACCAAAATAGACCAGGAGAGGTTCGAGTTTGACTCAACATGCACCGGAATCCATGACAAAACCAAGGCCATGAAAATATTGTCTTGGACCCAGACTCAGACCATGACCATGAAAATATGGTCTCTAACTGAAGGACTAAGACCATGAAAAATATGGTCTTACACCCAGACTCGAAACCGAGTCCAAGGTCATAATTTCATTGTCTTGGTCTTAACATGGGCTCAGGAGCATGCAATCTTGACTCAAACTCAACCCTTTTCTGGTCTCTGTCCTGACTTGGACTCAAATGAGCTGTCCCCAACTACAATACTGGTTCTTAGGGTTTGGTTAGGACTATGGGTTGGTTAGGACTAGGGCAGGGGTGCCAAAACTCGGTCCTGGAAGGCCGGTGGCCTGCAGAGTTTAGCTCCAACCCCGATTAGACACACCTGAACCGGCTAATCAAGCTCTTACTAGGCATACTAGAAACTTCCTGGCAGATGTGTTGAGGCAAGCTGGATCTAAACTCTGCAGGACATCGGCCCTCCAGGACCGAGTTTGGGCACCCGTAGACTAGGGTTTGGTTAGGACTATGCTTTTTGACATGTAAATCATGTTCCATGATCCTGCTTGGCAAAATCATGGTCACCTTGTGATGCCCGTTGGTTTTATTTGATTTCTAAATGAGTGAATCAGATCAATTCTTGCCATTAGCTGGTTTAAGCTTGTTTAGGTGGTTAATAAGCTTGACTAACAGCCAGTGTGGCTGCTAGATCATGGGTGCCCAAAATCTGTCCTGGAGGGCTGGTGTCCTGCAAAGTTTAGCTTCAACTTGCCTCAACACACCTGCAGGGAAGTTTCTAGTATGCCTATTAAGAGCTTGATTAGCTGGTTCAGGTGTGTCTAATTGGGATTGAAGCTAAGCATTGCAAGACACCGGCCCTCCAGGACAGAGTTTGGACACTCCTGTGCTAGACCATCTTGAATGGTAGTTCAAAACACAGTTCAATAAACCTTTCTCCCCACTACACAAACGTATCTGAATATAAGCAAATGATGCAGTATGCAGTTGTGATCTGGTTGTGTTGAAAGTGCCAGAAAGTGCCAGACATCACTGTTAGAAAAACACAGGCGTTAACAATACTCACATGCTAATTAGAAACTGGCACCTAGTGCTACAATGCATAGCATTAGCATGATGTGATAGCCACATCGATGTGTGAAGACCAGTAACTGAATTTATATCAGTTCACCAAAAAAAACTGCAGCTGTTGGCTGTCCTAGAGTTAACACTGTTGAATGAATTCCCTTGAAATAAAGTTATTTCTGTTCAATGTACAGGTAGTACCGTATAAATCATTATTGCCTAATGAGGTTTTGGTGTTTCTTTATATGCTTCAAATACTTGTCATTACTAAGATTTGTTTTTGTGTCAGATAATGCAGATCTAATTATGTATTTGACTTCGGAATTAAATGATGTCTAATCAGGAAGTTTTAAATACCTTCCTCTTTCAACCTCATATCTGTGGCATGTTGTTGAACACCCCATAATTATCTCTCAATGTATGGATAAATTAACAGGAAACCACTCCTTACCAGCCCTAACATGTCTAATTGGATTTGCACTGGCAAACCCATGATTTTATTCCTGTCTACCTGACCAGTGTTCAGAAAGATCAGGCACTGCTCAACAGCTCCATCATGATTCAAATGTGCAAATGTCTAACTGCTTTCCTCAAATGAGGTCTCAAAGGAGTGATTCTTTAAACCCTGATTAAATCTAATCCAGTCTAAATTACATGGTTAATAATGATTCTCCTTTGAAAAGCCATTTAAGTCTAAAACTACACAATACATCGGGTGTCTGCTTGTATTTGAAGTGATGCTGGTGTCGGTTCATTCAGAACCCCCCCAGGAACCCAAAGACTGGGGTAGAAATGTGAAAATTTTCATGACTGCAGCATTCCGACACCCACCTTTGCTAGTGTCAGACTTAAAAGAGTGAAGAAGACCTCTAGCTGCAGTTCATTGATTTCAGCCACACTTAAATTTCACACAGCATGCACAAGCAAAGCCCCCCGTCCCAGATGAGTTGCATGTGTGTGAGAGCGTGTATTTGTGATATTTAATCTACCACAGAGAAAAGTGCCCCTTGCTTGGAGTGAGCTAGTAAATGTGCTATGTGTGGAGTCTGTGTTTAGTATTGATTTCTATAGCATGAAGTGAATTGCATCTCCCTCCTCCATGTTTTTACTTCTTTTGATGGTATATGATGTGAAACAATGTGCTGAAAATAATTCCTCTCTACTACAAATATGTGCGTGTGTTTTAGCTGATCTCACTTCCACTCTGACTGCTAACCTACAGATGTTCCTGCAGCATTAGAGACTGAAATCTCAGTAAAAAGAAAAAAAAAATCACTTTCTGTTCTATTTTATCACACTGGAAATTGAAATTCAGTTCAAGTGCATTGCATTGTGGGACACAGTATTCCATGCTGCTCTGGTTGTATATTAAATTGCTGTAAATTTAGTAGGTATCCTTCGCATATGACTCATATGTACACATCTTCATTCTGGTCAAAAGTTTACACTCCTGGCTCTTAATGCATCATTTTTCCATCTGGAGCATCAGTGAGTGTTTGAACCTTCTGTAATAGTTGCATATAAGTCCCTCATTTTAATTTTTTATTTATTTATTAATTATTTTTCAATTACACTTGCTAGAAATCAATCACAGAAGTCCAATATCAGAATTTCTAAGTGTGAACTTTTAAAAAAAGGAATTTGAGAATGAGTGCAGCCGAAGAAACTCCTCTGAAAGCTTATTCGCACTTGTCTTGACTTGAAGAAGCAGGAGATGTCACGTTTGCGAGCTGTGAAGCTGCCGTCCGCACACAGATGTGAGCTTTGTCACTGTGGCAATAATCTCCAGGGTGTTCGTGAAAAGGTGCTACAAGTGACTCGGCGACGCATGAAGTCGAAAGCCCAGAAGAGCATTTGAACTGAAATAAGAGACCAAAAAACAGCGAAGCAATTACCCTGCATGTTTTTGCAAATTGAAACTTGTGCACCATAGCAGTGTCTTTATGTGAAACATCTCATTTCCTATTTCTTCCTTTTGCATCTACTTGACATTTCGCACCAATTTGAAGCGAATGGGTCTATCTGCGTTTGATTTGGTCTTTTCAGGTTAATTACTTTTTGAAGACGCTGACTCACAGTCTTGAAAACGTATTTGAATAATTGTTTCGCCAGGCCTGTCAGTAGCTGTCTTAAACACAAGAGTAATGTGTTTTGTATTTCTGATTTACTCAACCTTAAAACTAGCATAGGATTACAAAATTGATTATGAAAAGCATAATTAGTAAAGATATAACAAATGTGATGACAAACTAAGGAACCTGTTAGTCATTTGTGTCATTCACAGGCTCCTGAATCTGTCCCTCACCTCTGACCTGGTGCCAGATCAGGACGTGATCGATGTCATCATAAATGTGGGCCGCAATCCGCTTGGAAGACATTTAGCATGGAGATATTTCCGTGAGAAATGGGACATACTGAATTCCAGGTGAATGTGGCTTGCTTCATATCTTTCATCTCTAGATATGGGAAATATCTATTGGTGTTTGTTTGCTTCTGAGCTAATTAGAGCGGTGCTCCAGTGTTTTTAATAACAGTGTCTCTCATTGGCAGGTATGGAGAGGCCTTATTTATGAACTCAAAATTAATCAGCGGCGTGACAGAGTTTCTCAACACTGAGACCGAGTTGAATGAGGTGAGGCTGAACTTTTACATCATCCTGAGGCTTGTACACCTCTAATCAAACTAAAACACTAATGAAATATTGACAAATCTTCATGGAACATTAATACTTACAAACAAGCTTTGGTCAGCAAATTACTGAGATGGAGAAAATGAGCAAAAGTAAATTCTGAAGACTGCAGAAATGTGCTCTGGACCATTTCGTGGGGTTATTTCCTCATTGTTACTGCTTAACCTTATTACAGGAAATATACTGTATATTCACTTATTCAAATTCATTCAGCTTCAGCCCCAGAGGACACAGACTGCTGATGCTTCTCACTGCCGCACAGCACTTTCTCATCCAGCTGACTTCGCCTTCCACAATTTATCATTCATACAGAGATAATACAAACCCCCTCAGTGTTTTCTTAAACAGAGCATTAGCATACTGTCATTGACAATCAACTGCTGCCAGAGCACTTCATCCACAGATTCACAAACCATCAGCACTACATTTAATACCAATGGTTTGGAATGATCGTTTTATTTCTCTTGAGCAGCTTTACTCCTGAATCCCAGCACATGGTCTTTCACATAGTCCTCATGACCTCAGGAATTGAGAATCATTTTTGTAACATGTTATTTGGCAAATGGAGATTTTAGATGAGATTGTATGCTTTTAATTGATGTTAAAGGCTGACACAGTGGGTTTTTTTTTCTTTTTCGGACAAACACCCAATTGTCCTTCCCTTCCAGAAAAACATCAACACTGATAATTCTGTTTACTTCAATAGTTTGGAATGATAGTTTTATATCATTTGAAAGTTTCTATGAACAAACAGCTCATTTGAAATAGCAGCTTTACTCCTGAATCCCACTGCATGATGTTCATTCACATAGTCCTTATGACCTCAGGAATTGGGATCATTTGCATAACATATTATTTGGTAAACTGAGATTTTAGATTAGATTTTTATACCTTTAATTGATGTTGGAGGCTAGCAGAGTTTTTTTTTTTTTTTTTTTTTTTTTTTGACAAACATCCAAGTGTCCTTCCCTGCCAGAAAAACATCAACACCAATAATTCTGTTTACTTCAAATGCATTCCCACACCTCATTATCATAAACACTGTTGTGATCTGCTAAATTACATGTCAGGCATTTGCATGTAAATGCACCGTGTATTCTTACACTGTTTCACTGATGAAGCTGCCACTTACACGCAGAAACACACAAACTCTCTACATCTGATATATCAGAGACAATACAATGACAATGTTAATGATAATGTTAATCATCTCAGTTGTTTATCTTCTTCTCCTCAGCTAAAAGAGTTCATCATCCTGACCAGCGGGGGAGAGTCAGCACCTGCGTTCTCTCGAGCTGTTGAGATCGTTCAAGCTAATGTAAAATGGCACATCCTGTTCCAGCAACAGTTTTACCGATGGCTGCGGAAAGCTCCCGACGGTTAGCCTCTATTAGCATGGAAACCCTATCAGACATTTTGAGGCCAGAGTCGTGAGGACACTTACGTGATATTAAAAATAAAACATTTATGGACTCCAAGAAGCAGCAAAATTGAACTTCTATTTCCCTGCTGTTTATGAAACAACCAGACACTGACAAACCAAGGCAAACTCCCAGAGAATTGCTGGCCAGCACAGTCACTGCACCAGAGACAATATAAGGAGAAAAGGACGAGCTGTAGAAATGATTTGAAGAAATCACAACATTCAATATATTGACTGAAGGAGTAAAATTTGCACTTTTGATTTAAAAAGAACCGATCGAGTTTAATTTTACACTAGAACACTCATATGGATTGAAAAAATAACGTGATTTGAGCCAAAGAAGCAAATTTATGACTACCTTGTCCAAATTTGTATTCATAATGTCAAATATAAATTCTTTTCAAAACAATCTTGACAAGCAGTTTTGAAAATGTCTGTCTTTCCCCCGATTCAAGCAAATTTAGGAGCTCTATATGTATGTTTGTTAACTACAAAAGAAGAAAATACTTTGTCTACACTCACTGCATTCCCTCCTCAAAGACTGCTGCTGTTCCAAGTTGGAACAAAAACTCTTTTTAAATTTTAAATTTCAGTGATAAGCTGCTCTTTGCTTTCCTTGCACAATCACACCATTTTATTGACTTATATTTTGTATAATATCAAATGAGGCCATATCTACCTTCATCAATCAGTTAATTAAAGGTAACTGCAGGTCATGAGAGGATCCAGAACAGACCGTTGTCATTTTTCTGCTATCATGGACAAACACCTGCAGGCTTGTCTGATTATGGGTCGATGCTAATTAAGGAATTCTTAAAGGTGCCTATCTCTGTTGTCTTGGGTCAGTAGTGGATTGAAGATGAGTTTGTACAATGGAGATTCTATAATTGTGACACATGATAATTTATTCAACTTGAAGGATATGCATATACATGTATGTTGGTTTATGTATATATATTTATTCAAAGTTAAATAATATATGGGTCAATTATAGGCGCTTTTTTGGAATTAAAGGGATAGTTCATCCAAAAATGAATATTCTGCCATCATTTACTTACTTCTAATCACTTCAGCTTTTATTCCCATTTAACCACTGATCAACGCACAAAGCACATTAGTATGGGCAAAAGTTCAACCCAGAAGCCCAAACTCTGTGTCTGACGTGTGAGAACAAACTTCAATGGTTTTATCCATCAAGAAAGCAAATGATTAAAGAATTTTCAATTTTGGATGATCTATCCCTTTAAGTAATTCAAAAGCACTGTATATTGATGCAGTTTATACAGGACATGGCCTCAAAGCTGAACTTCTATGATGAAACTGTTCAAATTCTGAATTAAAATTATTTTTTTAATTTTTATTTTATTTTATTTTATTTTATTTATTTATTAAGCATTAAAATAAAACATGTCAGGGTGGTGTAACCATTAAAAGACTGAAATTATTTTAGGATGTTTGCCATGATTATGTATAATTATTTCTTCTTATTTTTTTTAAAGAAACAAATATTAATGTTTGAAAAATGTTTGTCCACCAAATCCAAGTCACTGTGGTATAACCAGCACACAGGATTTTTAGCAGTTTGTCAGAGGTCAAATGGTATAATCTGGAAGTAATGATGTCCGTATATCAATGTATTTACCTATTTTGATAACATTTATTTAATCATTTTTAATTACCTGGTGGTTGCACCACTTGACATTTTTATTAAAATTATGTTTGCATTTTTTTAAAGTGTTAAACCAACATAAATACAAAGATTGCAGTTCTTGGAATGGTTGATATACACTGGATTTTAGAAGATTTTTCCTTTTCATCATCTCTGATCTTTATAATGGACCCATTCACAGTACAAAACAAAGTAATTTTACCATTTACATTTTGTAGATATGTTGATCTTAATATCTTCAAGTTAATTTGTGTCTGTTCTTTTTTTGTTTTTTTTGTTTTTGGTATACACTACGGACATAAATGTAAAATGTGAAAATGAAGAGCTAAAAAAAAAAAAAAAATTAGCGATCAGTGCCTTTTCTACCTCACTCTCCTTTTCCAATTAGAAAGACTGGCAGTGCCTTGAATAAACCTGTCATAAGCATTCCCATGATTTGGTGTCTGATTTTTCAAATGAGTCAGACGTAGCAGGTTTGAAATGTTTCAAGCAGCTGGAAACCTGGAGCCACAGGTGTCGACACAGTAAGATGAAGTGTTCAGCATTATTCAGGCTCTGACTAGAACTTTAAAGTCACTCCAGAAAAGAATAACAAATTACATAAAAAGGCTGACACAGTCAACCAAGTACAATTGTTCTATCGTGCACTGTGGATGCCAAAATAATTCTGCAAATGTCTGTTCTTTTACAGGGTTAAGAGTTCACTTTATCATTTACAGAACAATGTGAGAACATAACTGAACCATTAAAAAAATCTATCAAACTTGAAATCATTTGTGGCAACACTAAAATGAAAAGCCATACTTATGGTGTAAAACAAATCAGACAAATCTAAACTTAAATTTTTGTTTCGAGCATGATCTGGAAAACTTGTAAGATGCAAGTTTTACATACGCTCTAAATCATAAACATCTTAAAAACATCCAATAGACGTCTATTTGACATCTGATATGAAACATTCTATAATGTATTGCAGATAAGCAAACACTCTTAAAAAATACATCTTGCAGACATGTGATGTACGTGTGCTATCAGGGAGTCCTTCACAATGTCTGCAAAGCTGGATAGCGACAAAAATTGCTTAAAAATCTGTGCACCTTTGTACTCTTTCTACCTTTTCCATCACACTGCTGAACTACTGATAAGTCCTGTCTGTCTTTCTTCATTCATCTTTGCCTCTAGGCCACATGCTCACATTTCGATGTTGTGGCTACTGTTTGTGGCTCTGAATGACCTCCTTTACTGGACTGAAAAAAGGAACTGAACACCAATCTTGCCTTAACACTCCCAGTGACTCTCAAATATGCACCTGAGACTAGCATATAATCTGTAAGTAAAGCAAAGATGAAGATATTCTTAAAGTAAGGATTTTCTTATTTAAATGTCACAGTGAAAAATAGCTTCATTAGCTGCTCACAGCTGAAAATAATCTCATGCCCCACAACAGTCAACAGAGTTTTCATTTATCCAGTGTGGTTTTCCACAAAATAGAAGTGAAACCAACCTGTGCCTAGGCTACCTTTAAATGCTAAATCCTTTTATTAGTAGTTTATTTTGCCTCTCTCTCTCTTTTCTCTCCTTTGGGCTCCCTTGATCAGGGGTCGCTACAGCGGAGTGATCTGCACAGCCGATTTGGCACATGTTTTAATCTTCCTAGTAATTTATTTTGCCTAAACTATTCAAAATCATCAAATTATGTTTTGCAATTATTACAAATTATTCCAGGATTTATAATAAAATGGAAATTAGGACCATATTTAATAGCTTGATCAAGGTCAAAAGTTTACATACACCTTCCAGAATATTTTTATTTAGTGATAGTTGTTCATGAGTTTGTCCTGAACAGTTAAACTGCCTGCTGTTCTTCAGAAAAATCCTTCAGGTCTCACAAACTCTGTTTTTTTTTTTCAGCTTTTTTGTGTATTTGAACCTTTTGCAACAATGACTGTATGATTTTGAGATCCATCTTTTCACACTGAGGACAACTGAGAGCCTGGGGGTGAAAACTTTTGAACAGAGTGAAGATGTGTGCATTCCTCTTATTTTGCCTAAATATATATATTTTTTTCATTTAGTACTGCCCTTCAGAAGCTACAGAAGATACTTACATGTTTCCCAGAAGACAAAAAGTTAAATTTACCCTGATCTTCAAATTCAAAAAGTTTGTGGATGCATTATCCAAAAGCTGTGGATTATTCAGGTAACAACGGAGTAGCTATTAAAAATCAAGCACATCTAAACTTTTGAACAGGGTTATTTATATAAATTCAATATTTTCCTTTGTGGACAAGATGTAAATGTCTCATATGTGAAATATTTTAAACAAATCAGTGATAAATAAAAAAATAACATGCATTTTGTATGATCCCTCCTATTTTGATAAAATAATTACCATTTTGTAGATTCTGCAGGGTGTATGTAAACTGTACTGTACTTGTAGACCTATAGCTATACACAGATGCTAAAGAAAGGTACTAAAATGAACAGCCGCCCAGCAGCACAACTGTGACTGGAGAATTTGTTCTGATCCATAAGGCAACATCAAGGACCATGACAAAAATTCCAGAACATCCCTTCAAGGCAATTTATACGCTATATAAACCTCACCCTTACGCTTTCAAAGGGTTGTGAAATGATGTATTTCTTTTAAGGATGACTAAAGTTTGGCGGCGGGTCAAAGATAAAATTGAAACAGGGAGGCAGAACTGGGAAAAAAAAAAAAAAATTCGCAAAAATACACACTATCATCCCTCACTATTACCAAAATACTTCAGCAGGTGTCAGTACTACGCTTTGTCGCAGTCCTGGACTAGTTTCTTGGCAGAGAGTGCAAAACGGATGCAAGCTACGCGACGCGACGCCTCAAAAGCCAGTAGACACTATTGTAATAATACTGACTGGATGCGACGTGGCAAGTTACCAATGTGACCGGTTTGCATGCTTCTAACAAGAAAGTTTGGAACGTTGGCTTTTACGTGTGGAATTGTATACTTAAAGGTAATGTCTGATTTTGTTATATTCCCTCTATCTTCACTACCTCTCTCCTGTCTGTCCGTCAAAATGAATTGTGCTTTATATTTACAGGCGACTGGAGGCCATTGATTTTTCTTTCTTTTTTTCAGATATGAAGGCAAAGTCAACAAAATGGAAACACATTAGTCATTCTTTTATCAGCAAAGTAAAGATGTTTTACCAGGCATTTGATTCGCTCTGGGCTCTAATGTGGTATCACGGCCAACTACACTAATATTGTCCCTCCTATCTTCCATTTGGAAAAGTGCTGCAAGACACTGACAGCAGACCAAAACAACAATATGCGCCAAATGCGCGGGCTGACGGGATAGAGAGAGAGAAGGCGAAATTGAGAAAACCATTTTTATCACCTCAACATGAATTATTGATGCTCAGTGTTTTGGTCAGAATGGCCACCGTTATTAATCATGTATTAGCTCACATCCAAAAATATGAGAAATGAAATTAGAAAATGAATAATTTTTTTCTGTTGTTCGCTGTTCCGTGAAAAAGTGGCGCTTCTGTAGCAAAAAGAACAGTGAGATCACAGAAAGCCAGTTTCATCTTTAGGATAACCTTTTCAAAAAGATGGAAGCGTTTGCATAATTTCACCATTTTTTTCTTCTGGCTCACACAGCCATGCATACTTAGTATGCATGCAAGTCCCTTGCGTTTTCACAATATCAAACAATAGCTTTGCTAATGATCAATCAAAGTAAATCTACTGTGCATCACTCAAGCACAATGTTAATTACCAAGGAGAACTGTGATGTATTTGGGGAAAAGAGTCCTTTTACATCAAATCTTAATGAATTCAAAGCATTTGACAAGTTTGGAAGAGGAAATGGCTTTGATGTTTCAGTTTAATGAATCAAAGGGAAAAATAAAGAAACAGTGGGTTGACTGAACATCTTAGGGGAGAAATAGGGTTCAATCTGTCATTGTGTACACTGAGCTCTGATATTGCGTGCTAAAACTCACAGCGGACATCTCGTCTGAACAAAGCTCAGTGTTTAGAAGTCATAAATATACTTTTACACCCACATTTCTGTTGTTGAGTGACTTAAGAGTGAGTGTACTCAGGTAAAGTTAAAATAAATGTAAGTAATAAAATAACATTTTAATACATTTATTTAGAAATGAAAATTCTGTCAGTTTACTCACCCCTTCAAACCTAAATCACTTCCGTCCAT
This sequence comes from Labeo calbasu, assembly GCA_019740295.1. Lineage (NCBI taxonomy): Eukaryota > Metazoa > Chordata > Actinopteri > Cypriniformes > Cyprinidae > Labeo > Labeo calbasu. The sequence goes on along the minus strand of JAHKKF010529480.1, from coordinate 32,985 downwards.
GGAACACAAAAGCAGATGTTTTGAAGAATGTTCATGCTGCTCTTTTACTTATAAGCAAAGTGAATGATGACTGGGACTGCCAAGGACAAGAAAAAAAAATGTAAGTAGACCATTCTAGACCGTTCTAAAGTCATACAATACTAATATTACAGAAGAAATGGGTTGAGATGGCATTTTACATCCACTTTGAGGTTTGTTCAAACATTTCTAAAGACTAGAGACATTAAGACGTATCTAAATAGCATTATTACATATTCAAAACCTGCATGATCCGATTTAAATATCTGTTTGCCGAAATACATAACCACCCTGAAGTTCTGTCAGCCTTTACTTAAAAGGTGTCTAAAATGGAGACGAATCTAATCTCCATAACAACACAGTGACCTTACTGTGAGTTTGTCTTTCAAAAGCTCCATTACTCTTATCAGTTCTCCATTCTGTATTTTCATTTCCCATTATGATTTTAAAACATTTGCTGAGGAGGATTTAATTACGCCTTACTGAAGAGAATGTGAATGCGTTCTTTTGATAACCACACCGCTATTTCTCGCGGAGAGATATTTCACTAGATATTGAACTTTTTTTTTTTTTTTACTCCAATCAGTAACTGTGAAAAGATAAGTGAAGGCTTTGACATGGTAAGGTTAGATACAAAATGCTTAACGTGATCACACTCATTTCTCTTCTTTGTAAACAACCCAATGCTCCCGTGTGAATTTCCTGTGAGAGCAGCCCTTCTTTTGAAGATGCGGGCGGATATTGGATTAGCAATGTAATCAATATCTAATTACCTTTATCAAAGGCCTGGGGTTTTAATAGTTGGTTCAGTGGGGGCAAGATACGGTATTTAACATTTAACAGTTAGAACATCACCTGCTGTTCCTGCTTCCTTCTCATTAACGCTGCTTTCACACCCAGTGAGTTCTCGTTACCCATACCGTCTAATGGGCAGCTGCCACCTAAAGCAACATCCTTTATGAATCTTAACTTAAATGACAGTGACTCTACATAGTAGACACAAGTAGTCCACCTTAATTAGCAACTGATTTCAATAGTTGTCATTAGCATGTGGCTAAGCTAACAACCTGATGGTATAATAAGCATAAAAATACACACAAATATGGGGGAAAACTGTCCACTTTTTTATTTTATTAGACTATTTGTGACCCTGGACCACAAAACCTCATAAAGGTAATTTTTGGAAATTTAGATATTTATGGATCATCAAATAAATAAGCTTGTTGTGATAGGACAATATTTGGCAGATATACAACTATTTAAATATCCAGAATCTGAGATAGCAAAAAAATAAATATACTGAGAAAAATCACCTTTAAAATTGTCCAGATGAAGTTCTTAGCAATACATATTACTATGTTGATGTAACATGATCTTTACTTAATATCCTATTGATTTTGGGCATAAAAGAAAAACGCATTATTTACTATTGCTGCAAATATACCCATGCTACTTAAAACTTTTTTTGTGGTCCAGGGTCACATTTTTGTCTACATATTTTTGGTTTCAAATGAGTTAAATGTACATTAATCAAATAAAACAAAACGATATTGAGATACTGAATCTTAGAACCTCCATGGGTAGTAATGCATTTAAAACGTAAAGGTTTTGAAGTTTACTTTTTCTGCTTTTAAGAAAGTTTTGAATCCCACACCATAAATGGTACTCAAGTGCTAACTGAAGACAATAAAAAGCCTGGTTTAATGTAGATGCAGAATAACACATTACCATATCATCAGTGTATGAATAAAAGTTCATACTAATGGCATTTAGTCCAAGTTTATTAATTAAAGTGGTCCAAGAACGGATCCATGGGAACACCTTAACTTACATTAATAAACCTGATCTCTCCAATGTTTATAAATCAAGATCTACCTCATAAATAATTACCAAGCCATCCAACAGCATATTCTGATAAACCAAAGCTGATGAGTCTATGAAAAGCCTTAGATAAATCAATAAAAATGACTGCACAATGGTCATTATCTAAGGAAGTCATAAAATTACTTTTAAGTATGCTGTAATGGTACTATAAAAACTGGACTGAAAATCAGATAAAATATATTTTGTGGAAAGAAACTCTTTTAGTTGTTTATAAGAGATTATTGAACCCTGGCTAGAGTAGATAAATTGTAAATTCCAGCCTACCTTTGTGAAAAAGTACACTTCAACTCAAGAATTCTTAACTTTGGCCCTCAAGGTCCACTTTCCTGCAGAGTTTGGCTACAACCCTAATCAAAAACACCTGAGTAAGCTAATCAAGGTCTTCGGGATTACTAGAAAGTTGCAGGCAGGTGAGTTTGATCAAGGTTGGGGTTAAACTCTGCAGGAGAGTGGACCTCAAGGGCCAGAGTTAAGAACTCCTGCTTTAGCATATTTTTAAAAAAGAGTACTTATTAGCTCTCGGAGAGTTTAGCAAGGTAATGTACATTTGAAGAGAAATTAAGTGAACTGGATGACGACATCACTGAATCAATGATGAACTGACATTAACTGAAAAAATGGTACACTACAAGTGCAAATTAAATATAATTTAATGCAATTTACAAAAGAGTAGACAGCCGTAAAGTGCCAAAATCTCTCTAAAAATCAGTAAAAAAAAAGGAGAGCACTAATACCAGCTTATGTTGATTTAAGATTTATTTTTGTCCTTAGAAAGCTGCCTACATAGGCAAGTCAGGTTTTATAACAAGGCAATTATCTCAGAGCTCCTTCTAATACCCATAGTCCTTCCAACCAGTGTGAAAAGAGCTTGCTGACCTAACATGACTGCAAGAGAGTGTAATATAGAAGGTTGAGAAGCAACGTTGAACTTGGCTGCTGTTCTGGTCAAAGGGCTTCTTCCCTGTCATCTGCTGTCTGTTTTCTTAAAGCTAATTCCATTCTTTAGCTAGTTTCTCTTCGCCCACTGATAGGTGCACCTTTGTCCTATCTTTCTCAGACTGTACCCTCTTTCAATTCATCTTTCCCTCCATTTGAACTTTGTTCCTATAAATCTTTTCCCATGTTCTCCTTCTCCATCTTGGGCTAAATCAGAACGTCAGCAGAGGAGATTACACTCAGCCATATGGATTACAGTGAGGTATCAAAGAGGGTTAGATAATGTATATCTCCGTCCTATGGCTCTCTGACCCTTGATCAATACCATCTCAGCTCCACAGTCACATAATCACCTTATAGACGAATGAGACCGATCTGAGGTCTGTCTGACGACTCTCAGACAGAGTATCTGTTGCTTTCCGAGGACGTCCCACAGGGCCCAGCATAGCCGACAGCCATTGATCACCTGGATCGCTCCAGAGGGAAAGGAAAGAAATGAAAACATGGTCCCTGTGGAATCTCTTTGGTGACTGAGCGTGGATGTTGAGATGATGTGAAGGTTGTTTCAAAGAGTAGGCATCAAGATTTCCTGCCTTATACAGCATTTTGGTGAGAATAAAAAGAAGAACAAAAACAAAGCCTGTATTAAGGCAGTACCAGTAGGGGAAAACAGACCAGCAACTGGATTAGTGAGGCAGAACAAGGCAGGACAGCTTAGCAGGGCTGGACACAAGGGGTACATTCAACGACAAACTTGCACAGGAGAGAAAACACTGGGAGAATAAATTGGAGAGCAAACAAGGAGGGGACAGGTAGAGGAGATGAACCAATAATCAGGTAACAAGAGGGGTGGGATCAAAATTAAGGCTGTGTGTCCTCCGGGTCTAGTGAATTTTTCCAAATGTTTTCAATGGGAGCACCACGTCTTTTAAAATGCCAGGGGCATGATGAGGGACTGAGTGTCTTTTTCACACTGAGAGCTCTGCATCTTTTTCCAGTCATCAGGGGTTGCTTGTTCAACTTTGGGTAAAATGCAGTGTCACTTTTTAGTCACCCATCCAACAGTGGAGGAGGGGCGGGACTACTACCATGCAGACCAAACTGTCACACCCTGCTTGTACAGCGACTGAATAACAGTGGAGAAGTGAAGTTAATATTGCTTGTTTTTGAGCATTTAAGTATTTACCAGATGGAATTCCCAGACTACCACAATATTGTTATGAAAAACGCTTGAAGAAACATTTTATTTGCAATGCATCTGCTGTATTACTTCCACGGATATTCCAAGTCATCGCAACCAAAGCTTCTCAACTGAAGAAAACGCTGCATCACAGAAGAACTCCCAGCATTTTTTCTCACAGATAGGCATTTTTAGGAGAGCACCTGGTGCTCGCTTTGGTGGACACATGGCGTAATGGGCAGTGAGCATATGGCAAATATGCAAACAAAAAAACAAAGCCATGTGCCCACACAAAAGCATACATCCAATGAGAACATGACCAAGCTGCATGTTCACACAAAAATAAGATGACATGAAAGCACACGGACAATGGGGACACATGTTGTGCTGAACACAATAACACAAGGATGCAACAAAAACATGAAGCACAAGAGCGCATGATGATGTGACAAACACACAACCCATGCACTCACAACAAGAGACAAAACATGGAGCTTGAATGTTTGAACCCCAGCACCACCTTCTACACATACAACATGTAACGTGGATGAGACAGTGTACACCACGAACCTATGGAGCCCTCAAAGATGCACACTCTCAACAAAAACAAGACAACGGGAGTGTCTCTATCACCAAACTAAAGGCTGAAATACACTACATAATTTTTGACCTGATTTTCCACTGATTTACAGTCTGGAGAAGTTGATGCTAGTTGGCAAAAGTGAGAGCCAGTCAGCAGATTTGAGTTCACAGATTTCATAGAAAATTGCGTAGTGCATGGTGGTTACAGACTCTGATTTTTTAGCTTCAGGCTATGATTCCATCCAGTCGGAGGATATCAATCATGTTTGATATTTTAAGCCAATTTTAGATCACACATTGTTTTAATTTGTCATGCGTCTCAGGCACATTTTTCTGCATGAGTTTGCTGTGTTTGGAAGGACTTTTTTTCTAATAGTGTGTATAACAGTGAGTCGGTAAGTGTATGATTCCTAGTATAATCCGTTTTAAATCTGACCAAAGTGACAGAACCCTGACAGTTTCTATAAAAACAGTTGAATTACTGGTGAACAACTACATTTCACATAGTTTTCAAAGAAGCTCTAATAATAAGATCATTTGAAAACAGTGAAACAGAAATTGTGGTAAATTTGTATGCTTTGGCTCAATATTTATTGTGAAAAGCCTCCAACATCCAAGGCAAAACAAAAGTGCTATCGATCAAAAACAAGGAACTGCTCAGTAGAAGCGGTTGGTCTTTGCAATGTGGATGGGCGTGTGTGCAACGTTTATAGTTCTCCTGATTGGATACAGGTGTCTGTAATTAGTTCCTATGCAAGGGCTTATGGGAAATGGAGTCCGGGAGGAGTGAGTGGTGCTGAGTGTGAGAAACGTGACACTATTTTTTCACACATAATACTGCCTTTCATTTTCATATTTAGGAAGTGAGTCTTTTGCAAGAAGACCATTGTCATCAAAATGTTTGAAAATCCCTGCCTTAAGGTGCTGTCACATGTGTAAATATTGGTGGCAAAAAGGTCCGTTGTCTATTTTCAATACCACAATACCCATTTTCATTGTCACTTTCAAACCAAGCGACTTTCTGTTGGTCAAAGTGAATCTGCGTGACCAAAACTGCACTATTTTGCAAAAACTCTCATATATTGCAAATAGGTTTTTACGCTCGCATAAGGTGGTTTTTCAGGCAATTCAAAAAAGGAATATTTCACAAAACTGCAATGGAAACTTTTTGTTCACATTTACAGCTCATTTGGTGTACGTAAAAGTCACATGATCATTCTTTAATGTACCTCATACGTGGCTGCTCTCAAGAATAAGGGGATTTCCTAGCCATTAATGCTTGAAAAAAAACCTTATTTACCCTGCAGTGCATTACAGTTCCGACATCCCCACAGGAGCTGATTGCAGCCACTCTAGTCAATGCTTGTGTTTCAAAGTGCCCCAGAAGTGGCTCTCTATGCTGCTTTGCTAAAGATATACACATTTACGTCTCCTTCGATTAAAGATAATGGCTAGTGCGGTGACTGCAATATACGTAAACTTACCAACACAAGTCATCATGATAACGCAAAAGTTTTGCACAAATCTGTAATGGAAACGCACCTACTGTCTGAAAATCTTTCGTTCTCACACAAAATTCCTGACAAGATTTACAATTGTAAATGTGACTGCACCTTTAGAAGTCTTGTGTATATAGTTATCAGAGGCAGCTCACTAGATATGGGAACACGGCTTACTTCTTGTCATAATTTTACTAACTCTGCATTGGCTTCAAGGACAGATGATGTCAAGTAAACACAGTGGAATAGCATTTGATATGAATGTTATGCTTGCTTAAAACACTCAATAATGAATTAACCGTACAATGACCCTGACTGGCTGTAAACACTGCCAATCCACAACAAATCATCGGTAAATACTCTAGTGACAAGTACAGGGCTTAACAGTACGGCAGAACTCCATAAACCAGACAACAAACATTGGGAACAGACATAATCTGACAGCAAACAGAAATGGAGGGTAAAGGGGCGAATGCGTGGTATGGTGTGATGATGCAGTTTTGTTAAAAAAAAAAAAAACATCAAAAAGAACTGAACAGGCTGGTTCCGGAGCACTATTAGATGTACTGTACACAGGAAAACGGTGGTCGCTGGTGCTGCTGTTACCGTTGGCAGATTGCTATTGATTTCTGTGCCACAAGGGGTTTGGCCTTTAAAGATCAAACATATGCCCTCACATCCTGCCCCGCAGCAAATGTAACCGCTTCCTTTGCCAGTCTTTGCCTCTGTCTTGTCCTCTGTGGAGTCTGTAAGTGTTGTACAAACTTCCCCAGCGTACTGTATATTTCTTTGTACAATTCAAAACATTTGCTGCATTTTGGTGGCGTTGCCACTGGGGAGTTGACTTATATGTTTGCTTGTGACACATAAAAGATTTATTTCTGTTTGAAAGAAATTGATTTAGCACAAGAACACATTATATAGAACTTTGTCTGCAATTACTGCATACGGTATTTCTAGGCCTTATTCATGAAACACAAGCAGAAAATCATTAGTAAAACCATTTTTATGATAATTATTGCATTAAATTTAAATTACACAAACTTTGTTTTATTTAATTTCATGTTCAGTGATTGAGACTAATAGGAACACTTGCATCTTTCTCACTTCTGACTTTACAGGAAACAAAGCCCTGTGATAAGACAGAATCTGTTTCAAATCCTGCCATTGATTTGAATGTGAAAGTGCTCTGATTGTAGGTATTGTGGAAATGGCAAAATATTAATTTGCATTTGCAGCGCAAAAAGGATTTATGGTCTCTTGTAGTGCTTTGTTCTGAAATGTCAGCACAATTGGAAAGTTTGCTGTTCTCTGGTAGATTATAATTATTTATTTATATTCTGAGGTTTTCTGAATTTTTAAATCACAGAATTTATTATGTCTCTGAGAGGTGAAGCAGAATGAGTCAACACTCTTACCTAACCAACAATAGACATATAAATGTACCTACAAATGGCCGTCTGAAGACATTTTGAGCATTAGTGCCTCAAACTGAAAAAAGAACACCATACTTTTGAATTACAACAGATAAATAGTAATGTACTCTAACAACCTCATTATTAAATAATTAAGGAAATTGTATTTCCTCAGTCATTTACTCACCTTCAAGTTGTTCCAAACCTGCATGAGTTTCTTTCTTCTGCTAAAAACAAAAAAGATATCTTGAAGAATGCTGGTAACCAAACAGTTGACTTCCACAGCATTCCATACTATGGAAGTCAGTGGCTACTGTCAACTGTTCACAATTGGATTGTTAGTTTTTTCTGCAAAAACTGATAAAGGCAAAGAAGAAAAGAGCAAGCACTGAAGGGAAGAGACTAGGGATGGACAGGTGAGACCTGAACAGCACACATTGATAGGCTATCTGTGATTAAACTAAACTCATTTGAGCCTTGCCAGTTTAAACATTTAAAAGCCAGTGAGCGTACGCGCAATGAGATTTGCGCTCATCCGAAGCTCGCAAAACCGTGCCTCAGAACGTGCACAAACATTAAGCTCTCTCTGAAGCAGGGTCGGCGCCCCCCTTTCCATCCTCTCCCCTCCTTGCTGAACATGATCGAACATGATTTCAGAAGCGAAAGTGAAACCGATAAAACAGTGCGCGCGAAAAAGCAATTGCACGCTTATGCAGTACAGTACACAGCAAAATTTGCAATGCTATTTTACGTTTAATTACTGTACCTATTTGATTCTGTACCTAACTAATGTTAGACCTTCCTGTTGCTTGTAGCTGGATAGACTTATTTTCTTTATTTTTATTTGACATTATAGTTTTTCCCTAGACATAACACATACCGTACCATACCGTACCGAAACTGTGATACAAAATGAACCGTGACTAAGTTGAACCGTTCCACCCCTAGAAGAGACCCTCATGATGCTCCTTAGAGTAAAATGAGCAGGTGTTCAGACCAGAAGGTCATATGGCAGCAAGACTTGTGATGTTCCTCATTTGTAAGTTACTTTGTATAAAAAAATATATGCTGAATAAATGAATAAATGTTAGACTCCTTTGATGACGCTCTTGATGAAGTGGCAGTGAAAATGTACGAGCCGGTAGATGAGGTGAAATCCATGAATCCGGAATCCAGCTGTGGAGAAACACACTGGAGTCTTATTTTTTTTAAAACATTCAGTAAAATGTTACTGCAGACATTTTACTGAATGTCTGCAGTAACAAGTTTCGAAGAAAAAAAAGAAAGAAAAGGCTAAGATGAGTCTTATTCAGGTGTAGATTATATTGTGGTGAGCCCACAGGAAGAATCCTGTGTGAAAAACTCATATGATATTTGCAAACACTTTTAGGCTTCACACCAAGAACTAATTAAAAATATGCAAAAAATGCACTGATTTTAATGAATGTGACTTTGAGATGTTAGATATTTTCAAATCCCATAATCACATGTACTGTAAGTAAGATTCATATAATCATAATAAGGTTGGATAAAACACTTTAACAAGGTGATGTCAATGTAAATTATGATTGAACTAACTGGATTACTTCTGAATATCTCAGGTAAGATACAGTTAAATCATAAAATATTTATTTATTTATTTAGCAAATTACCAATAACCAACTCAACATTTTGGACTCGAAGTATAATGGAGATTCTGTTGTACATTTATATGTGGGGCTTTAACATGAACAGCTTTTCTTTTCTTTTCTTTTCCCCCTGAAGCACTTTTTTTTCAGTCCAAAAACAAATGAAAATGACATCTCAAAAAATTATGATTGCTGGCTTCATAAGAATTGGCAGATGCACGGACAAACTTGAGTCTCCTCAGGGAAAAAAATTGGTCCAAAAAACAAAAACAAAACAACAGCAAAACAAAACAAAAAGTGTCACTGTGCCATTAACGCAGGCCCTGTGATATATCATTATGTATTGCATCATAATATATTCTAATGCTTTATATAAGGCAGACAACAATACCTACAGTAGTCCTGATATACAGTATATACTACACATGATTTGTTCATTTCTTTAAAAATAACATTTATTATTTTACTTTGAAATGAACAGTAAATTCAGACCACACTCACAAACTCTTTTATAATACCCATCTAAGCATTTAGATACCGCCTTTATTATTATATAAGAACTTTTTCAAATCTGATAAATGTCCATCTTTAATACAAAGATTTAAAGATTTAAAAAGATTTAATTCATTTTAATTTTCTTTTTGAAAAAAAAAAAAAAAGTATAGATTTATAATGTCAGCCTTTTATTGGTTATGAGCCACAACATGGAAATAATCAACATATCAATATTAGCTAGATTTTCAATATCTGTGCAATTTTGTAAAGACTGGTCTAAGTTTGTAGGTAAAGTAGTAAAAAACCCATCAAATAATGATCAAGATAATGGACAACCTTTTACAGTAGGTGGAAATTAAAGTAATTACATACCTATAATTATATGTATAGGACATTTAAAAACACATAAATTAGTGGATATTGGACTGTTGTCCATTTGTCCATTTTATAGTTTTTTTAGCTGTACAAAACAGCTTGTTTTGTTGCTTGATATTGCAAATTGGTGTGTATTACCATATTATTTTAATGTATTATCTTTATTATGAGCACACAGGTTTGTAGTGCAAACAGTTTTAGCATTTAGTGTACGTTGTTATTCTTCTCATTATTTCCTTATAGCAGCTAATGAACCGGAAGTCTCACCCATAGGCTTACTTCCATATTAAAGAAAAAGGTGGATAGAGTTTGTACTAACCAAATACCTTTGATGCTTGGCTCCATAGACAGAAATGTCCTGTAACAGCATAAGCACTGAAGCAGCATAAGCGTAGCGTAGTTCTGGATGGAGGTAGCTCGCAATAACAGGCACAGTTAGACCAGGATGCATTACTGTACAAAAGAATTTATTGTAAGCATTAAAATCTCTAAGCAGCTCTGCTCTGCAAAACACAGAGGATATTATCTCTAATTTAGAAACAAAAGAGAGCTTTACGTCAAACACAACATGAAAGGAGGAAAATAAAAAGGCTGGAAATATATGTTGGATCAATCTGATATTACACAGGCGAGTTTGTAGTATCCAACTAAAGGGTCTTGCCTGGGGATTTCATTAAATACCCAGCTAGTCATTTGAAAAGTGGCCTATGTTCCACAGTTTTATTCCTTGAGAGATCCACACCACCAACTGGATACAAGAGACTAGTAATGGGCTCGTAAGTCACAAGGGTCGTGCACCATTCAGAACTGAATTGAGAATGCCTTATAAATTTCAGTTCAATTCTTGAATTTGAACTGAATCTGAATTGAGGTAGCAAAGAGGATGCAGAATTCAAATTATGAGAGCTTTTATGTAGTTTCTAAAAAGAATAACCAGTACTCACAATTTATGAGGTATTTCCGGACACATTAACTGTGGAGGATGAAAAACGTTCGAAATTAGTATGGTTTCCCCATATGTGCGATTCATATTATTATATTATATTATATTATATTATATTATATTATATTATATTATATTATATTATATTATATTATATTATATTATATTATGATTAATCACATCCAAAATAAAGGTTTTTGTTTACATAATATATGTGTGTGTACTGTGTATATTTATTATGTATATATAAATACACACACACGTATATATTTAAGAAAAGTATGTGACGTTTATATATTTAATATATTTATATATGATATCATTTATATGAATATAAATATACACACGTAAAACTTCAAAATATACTGTATGTGTGTGTCTCTATATATACATAATAAACACACACAGTACACACACATATATTTTGTAAACAGAAACTTTTATTTTGGATGCGATTAATCGCGATTAATCGTTTGACAGAACTACTAACAAAATATTTCACGTCGTCCCAGTGCAGAAAAATCTTCACAGAATTAATACAATTTAATTGTAATTGTTGTTGTTGTTTTATTAATTTAATATATAATCAATATTATCAAATTTTATATTGACCTTAATTTAGAAAAATAAGTCATAAGTCACAATAATCAACTAAATAAATGTATTCAGGGAATAAATAGGGATGATTAATTCAAATTAATGATGTAATTATTTTATTTTGTTGCCAACCTTGAGTCAGACTGATGAAATTCCTGTAATGTCTTTGTAATTCTTCAAGTTCTTCAATTCTGAATTTTGCCCAAGCCTGAGAGTCACATACAGTAGTGATGGACCAATATATCGACCAGGATGACCAACTGGCTGATAACTGTCCATTTTTCAGATTGGCCAATTAAAATGTGTTAAAACTAGTTATGATTTCTGGTAATTGTTTTTTGTGAATTTCACCATTACATTTAGATTGGTCATTGGGCATCATTAAAACAAGAGAAATTTACCTGAGAAGCAAAAATGCACAGTTAGATGCTTAAAAAAACAAACAATCCGAGTAAGAAAAATAAACAGAATTCAAGATATATCCTCTGAAAAGCAATATATATTACACAATTTTGCTTCAAATGTAAATTTATCTTGTTTAACTGATATTTTGTTTTGAATATTCTTACTGGAAAACAATTCAAACATACAGAAACCTGCATATGGGTCAACCACTACATTATTTTCAACACTGCACATGTTTAACCATTCATGTTCATGTAAAAAAGAGAAAGAAATTACAAAAAAAAAAAACTAAAAAAAGAAGATAAACCTATGAAAACCTGTATAATTGGTCTCCATGACAACCATCCATTTCAGAAGCTCACATTATCCACGACTCAAAACATAACATCTGTGCACTGCATTGAACTCCTTCCAGCTTATCAATAAACCATACATGAAAATATCAAGACACTGTTTTTTTTTTTTCCACTCAAACAAACATACCATATTCAAGGACAAAGCCTCCCAAACTGGAGAGCAAAGAGTAACACTATGAGAATGCAAATGATCAAAGACACCTGCGGGTTAAACCATCACTGCTCCAGCCAGGACCTGCAGAAAACCCTCCAAACAAAGAATCCCACTTCTGATGCCCGTTGAGCGCCATCAGTTGATCAAACAATAAACGCCATCTGTACAAGAGATAAAATTCAGTCTGCTCCTCTTTATGGCTTTGGAGAGAGAAAAGGCTACATGAATACTTCTCCTCTTTGTCCTCCTTGTCCTGTTCCAATCAAAATACTGATTGTCACGTCTTTGTGCTTAATCTAAATTGTTTATATATACCGAAGAGCAATCTCTTTGTACCGTCGTCTGGTCTTCAAAGCAAATCCGATATTCTTAGGACTCAGAAAAGGTCAAACTTCAGCAAACAGAATGACGGCAGGAAGGAAATGACTTTCATGCAAAATACGAGGGGAAATGGAATGTAAATCGTCTGTCGCTATCGACGTATGCCACCATGCAATTTCCAACGTTGATTCCTTCAGTATTTTTCAGCCATTCATGTCATCCTGGTCTGTGAGGGTCTGGTTGTTTTAAAAACAGCAGGGAAAAGCTCAGTTTTGATGATTCTCATAGTCCAGAATAGTTTTTTCATTTTTTTTTCTGCTTAAATCTCCCCACATCACTGGCCATGAGTTTTCATGCTAATAGAGCGCTCCATGCTTAATGTTGCATTAACCGTCAGGAGCTTTCCGCAGCCAGCGGTAAAACTGTTCCTGGAACAGGATGTGCCATTTTACATTAGCTTGAACAATCTCAATGGCTCGAGCGAACGCAGGTGCTGACTCTCCTCCGCTGGTCAGGATGAACTCTTTCAGCTGAGGAGAAAATGAACAATTTTCATTAACTTTATCATCGTATTGTGTCTTGATGTATCAGATGTAGACAGTTTGTGTGTTTGTGTGGCACCTTCATCTCTGACAGTTAAATGGCATCAGAATATACGATGCATTTCCATGCAAATGCCTGACATGTAATTTAACAGATAACAACAATGTTTATGATAATGAGGTGTGGGAATGCATTTGGAGTAAACAGAATTATTGGTGCTGATGTTTTTCTAGAAGGGGAAAGACACTTAGGTTTTTGTCAGAAAAAGAACTCTGCTAGCCTCTAACATAACTTTAAAGGCATAAGAATCTAATCTAAATTCTCGATTTACCAAATAACACGAAAATGATCCCAATTCCTGAGGTCATGAGGAATACGTGGATGAACATGTACTGGGATTCAGGAGTAAAGCTGCTCTGATAGGTTTTAAAATATCTGTTTCTTAATAGAAACTTTCAAATCAACAGCATTAAACATAGCACTGATCGTTTGTGAATCTGAGGATGAAGTGCTCTGGCAGCAGCTGATTATCAATGACAGTATGTTAATGCTCTGTTTAAGAAAACACTGAGGGGGTTCGTATTATCTCTGTATGAATGATAAATTGTGGAAGCGAAGTCAGCTGGATGAGAAAGTGCTGTGCTGCAGTGAGAAGCATCAGCAGTCTGTGTCCTCCGGGACTGAAGCTGAATGAATTTGAATAAGTGAATATACGTTCCATTTCCTGTAATAAGGTTAAGCAGTTACAATGAGGAAATCACCCAACGAAATGGGAGCACATTTTTGCAGTCTTCACAGTTTACTTTTGCCATTTTCTCCATCTCAATAATTTGCTGACCAAAGTTTGTTTGTAAGTATTAATGTTCCATCAAGATACGTCAATAATTCATTAGTGTTTCAGTTTGATTAGAGGTGTACAAGCCTCAGGATGATGTAAAAGTTCAGCCTCACCTCATTCAATTCAGCCTCAGTGTTGAGAAACTCTGTCACGCCGCTGATTAATTTTGAGTTCATAAATAAGGCCTCTCCATACCTGCCAATGAGAGACACTGTTATTAAAAACACTGGAGAATCGCTCTAATGAGCCCAGTAGCAAACAAACACCAATATATATTTCCTATTTCTCCAAACACAAACAAGAAATAACAAATAAATATCTTATGAGAGTGCGAATGTGAAATTCATATCAGGGACAGAGAGGAAGGTTGAAATCACTGATAAACACAGATGAAGCAAGCCACATTCACCTGGAATTCAATATGTCCCACTTCTCACGGAAATATCTCCATGCTAAATGTCTTCCAAGTGGATTGCGGCCTACGTGTATGATGACATCGATCACGTCCTGATCCGGCACCAGGTCAGAGGTGAGGGACAGATTCAGGAGCCTGTGAACAAGACAAATGAATGGGAAATAAACTGTAAGGAATAATTGACAAGAGCCCCTGAATTATTTAAAACCAATTGGTGATGTGGCCATTTAAACTGGACTTTAAAACTTTTTAGATTTTATTCTGAAACATAACATTTTTAGCACTTTACGAACACCATGAAAGTTGCACTCCAATCCTATGAAATATTAAACAAAGTGAGCGAAGCTTAGCAGAGGGTTAATTTTAAAAGAATGTGCTAAAGTGATCACGTTTCAAACTGAAAATAAATGATGCACTTCATTAGTTGCGCTCTTTTGCTTGGAAGAACTTGGTCCAAAATACAAAACCTGGATTATTAATGGCTGCTATTTGACTAATATGGCTATTATCATGAACATTATATCTTTTCTAATTAAGCCATTCTAATCAATTTTTCTATGCTAGTTTTAAGCTTCGGTAAATCAGAAATACAAAACACATTATTCTTCGCTGTTTTCTAAGACAGCCACTGACAGGCCTGGCGAAACACAATTATTCAAATATGTTTTCAAAACTGTGAGTCAGCATCTTCAAAAAGTAATTAACCTGAAGAGCCCAAATCAAATGCAGATAGACCCATTCGCTTTAAATTGGTGCAAAATGTCAAGTAGATGAAAAAGGAAGAAACAGGAAATGAGATGTTTCACATACAGACGCTGCCACGGTGCACAAGTTCCAATTTGCAAAAACATGTGAGGTAATTGCTTCGCTGTATTTTGGTCTCTTATTTCAGTTCAAACGCTCTTCTGGGCTTTCGACTTCATGCGTCGCGAGTCACTTGTAGCACCTTTTCATGAACACCCTGGAGATTAATGCTACGACAACAAATCTGTGTGCAGATGGCAGCTTCACAGCTCAAAAATGCGACTGTGTACATTTTCTATATGCAAAGGATGCCTACTAGATTTACCACAATAAGGTATACAACCCGAGCAGCATGGAATACTGTGTCCCACAATGCAATGCACTTGACTTGAACTTCAATTTCCAGTGTGATAATAGAACAGAAAGTGATTACAGTTGTAATTACATTTTTTTTCCTTTTACTGAGATTTCAGTCTCTGCAGGAACATCTGTAGGTTAACAGTCAGAGCAGAGGTAAGATCAGCTAAAACACACACACACACACGCACACACACACATTCCAGTAGTAGAGGGGAATTATTTTTAGCCCACTGGATCACAGCATATATCATCGAAAGAAGTAAAAACATGGAGAAGGGAGATACAATTTACTTCATGCTATAGAAATCAATACTAAACACAGACTCTTTACATCCTTTAGACTCAGTGACTGAAGCACATTTACTAGCTCACTCCAAAAACAGGGCTCTTTTCTCTGTGGTAGATTAAATATCACAAACACACTCTCACACACACATGCTGCTCATCTGGGATGGGGGGGATTTTCTTGTGCATGCTGTGTGAAATTTAAGTGTGGCTGAAATCAATGAACTGCTGGTAGAGGTCTTCTCCACTCATTTAAGTCCGACACTAGAGCAAAGGTGGACGTCAGAATGCAGCAAATATTTTAAATATTCTATGTGTCATTTAAAACTCAAAACAAATCTCAGTTATGAAAGACCAAGCAAATAAACCAACACCAAATCCTCTTTAGGCAACAGTGACTCATAAGGTGCTACCTGCACACTGAATAGTGATCCCAAACACCTTTATTTCATGGGAATTCATTAAAAAAATGAAAAACTAGAAGTGCAGAACTCCAGATATTAACAGTGTTAAAAACTCTCAGAGGACAGTCAACAGCTGAAGTTTTTTCTTTGAGCTGATAAAGATTCAGTTGCAGGTCTTCACACATCGATGTGACTATCACATCACGCTAATGCCATGCATTGTAGCATAAGGTGCCAGTTTCTAATTAGCACATGAGTGTTGCTAACTCCTGTTTTTTTCTAACAATGATGTCTGGCACTTTCAACACCACCACATCACTACCGCTCGTCTCGCGCCACATCATTTGCTAATGTTCAGACTTATGTAAATAATTTTGTGTTGTGGGGGAAAAAGTTTTCTTGGCCATTTCTCAAGCTATTTTATGTTTTGGAAAATCGTTATCCACTTTAACCTGTTCCAAACTACTAGCCAAGATGGTCTAGTGTAGCCCCTCCTAACCTAACCGTCCCGCTCCGAGCGGTACTCGAATCCCAGTCGCAGATACTGGAAAGCAGGCATGCTAACAAGTACGCTGAAGACCACAGCCTCTAGCTTCGGTCACTAATGCACCTCTAGAGATTAAGGTAGTTAGGTTTACCTGCACAGCACTTACCGGCTGGTCTCCATTACACTCACCCTACTAAACCTCACTCCCACCCGGGTCACGGCACCAATGAAACCCCTCCAGTCCTAACTGGCATGGGAGGTGGGTGCACTAATGAGGACGCTAAAGACCCCAGCTTCTATCATCAGTCACTAGTGCGCTTCTTGAGACCAGGGGAGTGAGGTTTACATGCACATCACTTACCAGCTGGCCTCCGTCAGCTCACCCCCCTAAACCTCAAATCCATCTGGGTCACGGCATCAATGTAACCCCTCCAGTCCTAACTGCCCTGCTCTGACTGGGACTCAAACCTGATATGGGGCATGCCGATTTTGGGCATGCTAACAAAGATGCTGAAGAACGCAGCCTCTAGTGTCAGTCATTAGTGTGCCTCCTGAGATCAGGGGAGTGAGGTTTATCTGCACAGTTCTTAACCGCTGGCCTCCATCACACTCACACCCCTAAGTCTCACTCCCATCTGGGTCAGGGCACCAATATAACCCCTCTGGTTCCAACCGCCCTGCTCCGACAAGGACAAGATCACAAGTCATCGACATGGGAGGTGTGTGCACTAAAGAGGACTCTAAAGACCCCAACTTCTAGCATCGGTTGCCAGTGTGCCTCTTGGGACCAGGGGAGTGAGGTTTAGTTCTCACTCCCATCCGGGTCACGGCACCAGTGTAACCCTTCAGGTCCTAATGACCCCACTACAAGCGGCATTTGAATCTGGGTCACCAGCCTGGAAGGCGGGCGTGCTAACAAGAATGCTAAAAACCACAGCCTCTAGTGTCAGTCGCTAATGCACCTCTTCAGATCAGGGAAGTGAGGTTTACCTGCACAGCACTTACCAGCTGGCCTTCGTTACATTCATCCCCTAAACCTCACTCCTGTCCAGGTCACAGCACCAATGTAACCCTTCCAGTCCTAACCACCCTGCTCATACCAGGATTCAAACCCCAGCTGCTGATATTGGGCATGCTAACGAGGACACTGAAGAATGCAGCCTAACCGCCCTGCTCCGAGTGGAACTCGAACCCAGATCGCTGGCAAGGGAGGTGAGTTTGATCACGGTTGGACATAAATTCTGTAGGACAGTGGACCCTACAACTGTAGAACAGTAGAGAATCTGTGGCATAGCAGCTCTAATTAGGTTGACCTTGGCCTCACTGGCTGCTAGCTCAGCTGATCAACCTCCTAAACAAACTTGAACCAGCTAATTGTCATAACTGATCCGCTCAGTCATTTAGAAACCAAATAAAACCAACTACCATCACAAGGTGACTATGCTTTTGCCAATAAACATTCTCCAGCGTCCATGACAAGAAAAAGACAGTAATATTATGGTCTTGGACTCAAGGCTCAATGGTCCAAGACCATATTTTATTGGTCTTGGTAATCAAGCCTGAGTCCAAGACTTTTTTTTCATTATTTTGATCTTGTCATGGCCTTGCCAGGGGCATTTGGTTTTTAATTCAAAATTAATTCAACTTTAATTCAACCCTCCTCTCAATAACAACAACTGCTGCCAAAAAAAAAGCCCTATAATCTGATTGCTTGAAGGGAATGTTGGTCCAGAAACACATATTTACTGACAAGTCATCATCAAAAGCAAGATGGCCTTCAAAAAGTATGATGGATTTTGTATTCATGGTTCAGCAGCATAACTATCAGATGTTGTATCTAGGTGTATTGTGTGTGTGACATGAATCACTGTAAGGCTCATTGATTTTACCTTCAAGGAAAGGCAATTGCCATTATACAAAAATGAATAGGCTCCTTGTTGACTGTAATATGATGAATAGTATCTAAACATGAAGATGAAAATGCATGGATGTAGAGCACTGAAATGTGTGCTTGCTAAGTGTGGCGCTATTTATCTTCTTTCTCTAGTGAGGCAAACCACATCCCTCTCAACAGACTCACGCTGAAGCTGTCCCACAGGAATCAGCCTGTTGAGTGCTGAACACTCACTGCAGAGAGGGGTCATGGTGGGTCTCTTTATATGGGAATGTTTTTTCTCTCAGTGCATCCATAAAACAACGACCAAATGCAACCGAATAAATGGAGATGTCGAAACCAGCAGTGAATCCTCTGAGAACTGCTTTAGAATATGTGTGGGCTCTGAGATCCTCGTCTACCCTGGACAGGGTGTAATCCGTCACCGTCCTCATCCTGCTATTGAGCTGGGAGAGGATTTAAGACACCGTGGAGACATGTGGGAAAAGCTCCTACAGCAGCCATTGTCTTTACTGCCCCATCAGAAGAGTGAGTGCAGCTCTGCTGGTGTGAGTGACATGATGTGGAGGAAAGGATTGAATCGGATTGCTTCATGTGGTGCAGTAGACTACAAACTAACAAGTGAGTTATAGTCAGGCATGCCATACATGCTCCAGAGAATTCCAGACACCGCTTGCTTTCAATAATATAGCAGAAACCCCCCAAAATCAGGAAAAAGTGAATGAAGAGGCTGGTGAATGGTACTGAGATTCCAAGCTAAAAAGAAGCTAAAACTTGCAACTGATTGAGCAGCGTGTCATGCTATTCAAGTCATTTTTATGTATAAGAGTGTCAACTGACCTGTTGAGCAGGAAGATGTTGTCACTGCAGGTCAAGGCTTCCAGAAGAACCTTCTTCTCAGAGATGGCTGTAGAGGAGTGAAACTTCATCCAGATAAACTCCCACACATCCTCATCCATCAGAGAAACACCTGTGCAGTACACAATGTCCCGCACGTTGGGTGGAATCCTGTTGGACAGACGATTGACTGTAACATTTGAGTGAAGTAAATGAGTGAGCAAATATTCACTCTGAAAAATTTAATTGTATTAATAAAGCCAAAATCCATTTACTCATTTACTATTTTACTTTTACATAAACACAAAGAGTGAATTTTAGAGTCCAGGGAAATCGGTGAAGATGGTGATACACTTATTAGTACATATGCATACTGAATGGTGCAAGTGATTAGCATTGCTCACTGCGACCAAGGCTTTTCATTTATTTTTTGCTGCGGGTTACATCAGATTCACACACCATTAGATCACATTGTGTTCACAAATAATTCTTGCTTTAATTTCCGAGAATTACTTTTTCCGAGACTTTTTCCCAGCAGAAACTTGTGCTAAGGGTTGTTCAAAGATACACAGTTACTACAGTTTTTATTTGTATGCTTATGAGAGAATTGATCTTTCTTTTGCTCTTTCTTCTGTTCATTCAAAATGTCTATGCAGGAAATGTCATTTTAAATAAAAAGACACTCTTAGATTCAAAGGACCGCTTTGGTTCAAGTGGTCTTCTGCTGTCTGCAATCACTTCGAATCACTTGAATTCTGTCACTGTGAAAAATGTCCATAATAACACCAGCTGATCTGATTTGATGATCTTTGGCAAAGTCACCATTTTAACAATGAAAATTTGACCCAAATCATCACTGCAGGCCTCCCAAAGTGAGTCACAGTGCAATATATATAGTCTAGCAATATATCGGTCATAAGTAAGAGCCCTCGATGGACCCATGATATCATCTGGTTATAAATCTCAGAAAATAATAACAGTCTACAGTAGAGCTACACTGAGAGAAAAACATCTCAGGTTGTGAGGTGATGCATGTAATATTCGTACAGGAAGAAGAAATAACATTAAACCTCTGGAGGAGCCGTGGCGATACAGTGACTGAACTTTTGATTTGCTCAAACAAAGCGCAATAAAGACCTGCTGATTCTGGATGAGCCGCCAGAGCCTCTGGGAGTTTTCAATGCAACAATACAGAAAACGGCACCTCCGGTAAGATATGAAATCATGTCACAACCAATTGGAGCGTATAGACCGAAATTTTCTACACCTGTGAAGGTGATGTCTTGTTTATGACTGCCACTGACAGGAAAGATAAGTGAATTCAGAAACACAGTTAAAGAATAGTATTTGTGGCATTCCGTTAGCTGCCATAATTCTGGAGCATATTATTTTCAGGTATTTTCAGAAAGAAAATTGGGGACGACATAAGCCATAAATCTAAATTCTGATATTGTAACCTGAATTTAAACACTTGATTTGCTCTAATATTTGGCTGTGTGGAGGCAACACATTTATAATAGATGACTGTTATGAGATTTTGTAAAGGTTCTGTATATCTAAGACGCTTCTGTTTTGAAACAATGTAAAGTTCTTGATGTATTTCTCATTGTGTGGGACTTTGTTTCAAACTGTATCTGACTTTAATTTCAGTTTTCTTTTTTTAGTCTGTTCTTATCTTGTTTTTAGTTAATAAATGAGAAGGACATGAGGAGGATTTGTCACCGTTTTGTACAGTGATTTGAACCTTGTCTTTGCAGCTCATAAACGCCACTAGGTCATTCCTGTGACATTACCATCACCTAAACCATAAAAAGACATAAAGGTCAAACACATTCTTCTTTTATGATGTGCTCATCCCTGAATATCAAGCTGAACAGATTCTTTTTATTATCCCAGTAGGACTAGAGGTCATTTTTGAAGAAAAGGACAGTGAAGGACACATCTGGCAGAACCAGACTTCTGCTGTCAGGTAAGAGGCACAATTAAGAACAGTTGTGACATAACACACAATAATAAGTATCAAAAATTAAAAAAATGTCAAATCTGAGAGCTTTCACGAGCTCTAACTTTCTCCCAGTGGATTAGACTAACCTTTTCATTTGATGATACGTTTAGCAGGAGGGATTGTGTTCAGTACAGAGACTTCCTGTCTGTTCAGACACGACCAGAAACCTCACACTGGACTCCATGGGGTAATAATTACAGAGTCACTACCAGAGCAATTGAGCAGTTTCAGGGCAAAAGAGTGGAAAATCTTTGACTGAGTAGGTCAAACACTGGCTGATTCCAACTGAGTGTGTACTACACATGTTAAAAGCAAGAATATTAGGCCGAAAAGCTTTTAAATTGAGCCGCCCGCTTTTATTAGAGTCATGTTAGAGGCCTCAGAAGTCATTAAATGCACATTACATGAAGCCAAGGTCAATATGTAACACATTTTATGTGTAATAAAGCATCTGTGTGTGTATTTAAGGTCTATCCGTCGATTTTAGGGCACGATATTAAAGAAGCCAGCAAGTAAATTTCCAGTGCGTTTGAGGTTGCCAGTATGCAATGTAGTGTGTGTGTTTTTGGTCTTTTATGTTTTTGTAGGCATGCGGCCAACTGTTTGGCTTTAGCACAAAAAAATTATTTCCTAAAAAGTGGGCAAACACAATATCTTGTGCGGGGTAAAGCCGTTTCTTTAGATGCACAAACACACACCCACGATCCTGTTTATTCTCCATTATGGTCATTAGTCTCTGCCGGTGGCATGGTGTGTTTGACAGTGTGATACAGCATACATGTGAACATTGCTGTGGGAAGCAGGGAAAACCCCATTAGGTGAACAAATGTGTGTTGCCATGGACACATGGAATAAAGCCTCTACTTTATGAATCCTGGCAGGGCTGATGAGCAGAACATATTGATCAGACCACACACACTAGCTCCAATGGCGTGCTTCGATATTATCATAGAAATGTAATGTGTGTTTGACCAAGTCAAATAGGACAACTCTGGCCATCATTGGATGTACGGTTGAGGTCAAAATTTTACATACACCTTGCAGAATCTGCAAAATGTTAATTATTTTACCAAAACAAGAGAAATCATACAAAATACATGTTATTTTTTATTTAGTACTGACCTGAATAAGATATTTCACATAAAAGGCATTCACTTATAGTCCACAATAGAAAATAATAGTTGAATTTATAGATTCAACCATTCAAAAGTTTATATATGATTAATTCTTAATATTGTGTTGTTATGTGAATGATCCACAGCAGTTTTTCTTTTTTGTTTTTTTGTTTGTTTTGTGTTGTTTTTAGTGATAGTTGTTCATGAGCAGTCCTGAACAGTTAAACTGCCTGCTATTAATCAGAAAAAAATTCTTCAGGTCCCACAAATACTTTGGTTTTTGAGCATTTTTGTGTATTTGATCCCTTTCCAACAATGACTGCATGATTTTGAGTTCCATCTTTTCACACCGAGGACAACTGAGGGACTTATACAGAAGATTCAAACGCTCACTGATGCTTCAGAAGGAAACAATGCATTAAGAGCCAAAAAACTTTTGGAATTTGAAGATCAAGGTAAATTTAACTTATTTTGTCTTCTGGGAAACATGCAAGTATCTTCTGTAGCTTCTGAAGGGCAATACTAAATGAAAAAAAGAAAAAAAAGAAAAATGTAAATCTTCATTCTGTTCAAAAGTTTACACACCTGGCTCTTAATGCATCGTTTTTCCTTCTGAAGTCTCAGTGAGCGTTTGAACCTTCTGTAATAGTTGCATATGAGTCCCTCAGTTGACCTCAGTGTAAAAAATGGATCTTAAAATCATACAGTCATTGTTGGAAAGGGTTCAAATACACAAAAATCTTGAATTTGTGGGACCTGAAGAATTTTTCTGATGAACAGCAGGCAGGTTAACTGTTCAGGACAAACTGTGGATCATTCAAGTAACAACAGTATTAAAAATCAAGCGTATGTAAACTTTTAAACAGGGTCATTTTTATACCTGAAACTATTATTTTCTCTTGTGGACTATATGTAAACATCTTTTATTTGAAATATATTATTCAGATCTTTACTAAATAAAAAATAACATGCACTTTGTAAGATCCATCTTATTTTGGTCAAATAATTAAGATTTAGCAGATTCTGAAACTTTTGACTTAACTGTATTTATTTTGTTTTTCATGTCTCTTAGGTTAAAGGGCAAAACCTAAACTGAAGTTTGTTTTCTACAAGCCTTTATTCATACAGCAGTGCACAAAATCACAAAAAGGCCAACATATTTGCAACATCTTTTACACTAAAATGGTAGTTTTAAACAAAATTCTGTTTCTGTACAAACATTCTCTTAGTAGCAGTCCAATTTGTTTTAGTTAAGTGAGTTGAGTGTGTGACTGAGTTAACTCAGTACTTCGGGCCACTTTAGTGAATCATAGCGTTGTCCGATTTAATCCTTCATATAGACAAACTCATTTCTGACTTCAACCAATTCAATAAAAAGCACTGCCTCAACTTCCAGCAATTAAGTGAAACCTCAGACATCATTATGGCACTTTGCTATTTGTTTGTTTTTGTGTCAAGCCTGTGAGGAGAAACAGGGATTGAATAAAAGCTGTTTTCAGGTACTGTGCGTGGGTGTCACTCTGTAAATTTGCTCACCTGTTCTTATTGCTGGAAATCCAGTCTGAAATGAGAGAAACAGCCTGCCGGTGACAGTGTTTGTTTCCGAAACTGCAAGCAAGCATCATCACCTCTCGCTGCAACTCTCTGAGGAGAAGACAAGGAAATACATCAGCAGGAAGTTAGAGATGGAGAAAGGGGAAAATGAAAAATTAAATACTGTCTACTGAGGTCATTCCCATCTCTGAGGTGGAAAATATCTGGCTTACACTTTGGCGCTTTGGCGTCCTTACTTAGACTATATATAAGTTTATGACTGTCATATATTATTTAAGAAATATGAAATTCAAGACTCACTCGGTCTGATAAACCGCCTGCATGAAGGAGCCATCAGGGGAAGTGGGTGGCCAGCCCAACTTGTGATATTTCGGTTCCACGTGTCTTAGAACATAGTCCTGATAACAAAACAAAAGGCAGAAAAAGAGTGAGTATGCTTGCCATGTTAAGACCAGAATTTCAATTATATATATATATATTTTTTCTTTTTTTTTCTTTTAGTATTGTATACAGTATAATTGTTTGCGTGCATGTGTGTTTATGTGTGTGTGTGTTCTTGACTCGCCATACGGTTGAGGGAAATGTCACAGCAGGTAATGTCATGGCTAATTTAGCATGGCTGCTCTCCTTCATGCCCTCTTACTGAGACGAGTGAATGATCACAATTAGACCCTGCTATGCCGCAATTCAATTCTTAACACACACTTACACGGATAAAAGCACATAAACGCTGGTAAAGGACATTATTTTCCATACTGTAGTGGACCGTACAACTGATCAGGTGTGTTTGTCAAGCTGTTACTACAGCAATTCAGTGACGTATTCTTGTTTTGCCAATAGATTAATCACAGTTTGACTATTAGTGATGCTGTGTTTGTGAACAGGCTAAAATACACTAGCCAGCCCATCTACGCACACAGAGGACTCTGGTCTGACAGGTGGAGACACCTAGTCACATAACTAAAGGCACCTGACTAATCTACACCAGATGTTTCCTGTCTTGTTCTAAACATCTGTTGTGTCTCACAGTAAACACAGTGATGGAGAGAAACAGAGAGAAGATGCTATTAAATTCATCACACTCTCACTGCTGACGATAAAGGGTCGTCCATTACAGATGAGGGGCAGAAATGACTCATGCGCACCACTGAGGGATTGTGGGTAGGTGTTTGAGTGATATTCTGAATAACAAAGTGATAAATGAATATGACAGCAGGTGGACAGGTAAGACAGAAGCTAGAGAAACAGAGAAAGTGTCTGACACTGTCATGTTAGGCTGTGTTCAGAATGGAATACTGCACACTATCTTTAAAAATCTACTCCTTTTACTTTAAATATACTTTTAGTATGTCCAATAGGCACCAACAGTCTCGCGGATAGTGCGCTGACATACAGTGCAATTGTGCTCACGGTGACCCGAGTTCGAATCCCGACTCATGGTCCTTTGCCGATCCCACTCCCCTCTCTCTTCGCCCAATGCTTTCCTGTCTGATCTACACTGTTCTGTCCAAATAAAGGCATAAAAAAGCCCAAAAACAAATCTTTAAAAAAGAAATAGTATGAGAAGTATAGTAGTATCCTATTTTAAACAATGCCAATGAAACAAACAATAGTTTAGTATGTGAGTTTCTAAATTGCTGTGCCAGACAGGCATTGTGTCTGGAAACATTTTGGACTGCCGTTTTGGATGATGATCGTAGGAAGTTTTGAGTTCGATCTGTCTGGCAGTGAGTCGAGCCATCTGAGACGTGCTGCTAGATATCAGCCGTGTCTTTCTTATTGCATTGGTCAAGGTTAAAATACAACAGAGATGTTCCGAAATCAGACTTACGCTGAACAGGCTGTGGTCTTCAGTGCGATCCAGGAGTTTATCCAGCTGGTAAAGAGCTCGACTAGCAGCGTGCCACGGCAGAAACTCCGTCTCCTGAGACAAATATGAGATCATCTGCAGGGGGACGTTTTGGGGCAAATACCCCGCTCTAGAAAAAAGAAAAAGAGAGTCAGACATTAGCTGCTTATTTTTACACATATTTCCCCTTTGGTAGACACATCGTTAACATTTGATTACAAACAGTTCATTTTGTTAATCATTATTCGTTTAGAATAACTGCCAGGCATTGTGCTTTGCGTGGGGAGTCATAATGTGCTGTAAGAAACCAAAAAACAGCTTCTCCTGTATGACTACGGTCGTGTTCCATTTGCATAAATCCATAAAACATAAGACCTCTTCTAAAAGCTTCAAATGTCTTATTCTTTTTCCCTTCGGTCTTTTTAGAAACGCCTACAACCCTCCCATGAGAGCGGAAAAACTGAGAGTTGGCCAATATCCTTAGACCAAAAACAAAAAAGAGAAGACTTTTCACGTGTTTTTGAATCCAAAGAGTGTTTGCTAGCAAGCACAGTGTCACTATTACATGAAGCAACCACCCAGAACACCACAGCAACAACACAATGTTCTGAAAAAGGCTAGCATTGTCACTAGCATTGTTGTCAAGTGGATAATTTGTGTGTGCTGAGTTATTTTGTGCTTATTAAAGTGTTTTGCTGTTAGCTTGTCAGTTTGTGTCTAAGTGCGCTTCACGTGAGCAGCGCTAATTTGTGTGCCACAGTCCCAGGCTCTCTGGAAAAACATTACTGAGGTGATTTTTCGGCAAAAGAATATTATGTAGCTTCTTGCACATTTTGTGACACTTTTTACAAGTTAAATCTGTGTGAAAAGCAATAAAAGTTGTTACTGCCACTAGTGTTAATTTCAGCTAGAAACCGCAGTGAAATGTATGTATGGGTAGGTTTTTCCAGTGAGCCTTGGCTGTCTATTTCAGCTTCTCAGTTTCATGCAGGGCACATAAGTGCACTGAATCTGAGGTCAGGCGAAAAAGGAAGTGATCAGACTTGAAAACGGACTCATTAAATTCTGGAGGACAGATTCACCCAACACACATTTAATTGGGACATTAATCACAGTTACCCACAGACACCAACTGTTACCCAAGGAGGTTTTTAACATTTCCAGAGAAACTGATTTGCAATAACATTAGCAAGAGACAATTGAGGATGTGAAGAACTAAAAACGATTTCAACATCTTTGCAAAAAAGAAAATTAGCAAATGTTTATCGTCCCTTGTGAAACTTAACCATGGTTTTATTATAGTAAAAGTGTAGTAACCATGTTTTTGGCAGATTGATTACCATTTGTATAACCACCGTTTTATGTGGTTAAATGCTAAACCTGATCTCATGAAGAAAAAAAACCTCTGGGAACTTTTTCGCAAGACGCAAAACACATACCAATAAATGCATAACACTGCAGTTTCAAACAGAAATGAACACTAGAGGTGGTAAAACAGGGAGCACTTGTAATCGTTTTCGTACATAGTTATGATTACAGCTCCATATGTTTCGTTTCAAGACGGTAGCGTAGCTGGCATGGAATCCTCAGGTACGAATCCTGTGAAAAACACGACTCATGTTGAAAGAGCTGAATTATGAGAGATTGAAAAACAAGTTAAAACGGCATACTTGCGATTGTGTTTTTACGCCACATTTGCTTTTGTTCATACTATCGAGTAGGTTTAGTTGGTACGTCATTTTAAAACATCACGGAGCATTAGTTGTAGCGCCACTCAACGGACATTTCAAGTCAGAACTGCGGTGACGCGTACAAAACCAACATCACATAGAACGTACCGTGTAGCACCATTTAGTGGACATTTTACATCGAATATGTCACACGTACATGGCAGTACATATTTCGCATCTTCTGAAAAAGTTCTCATAGGTATCTTTTTTAAGTCACAAGATCAGGTTGGGAAATCTTCATGTGGCCGAATTTCCATATTTTGCTTTCTGGATGTAACAAGCCTACTTAGGACTTAGGATGCGGTATCCTTGAATACGAATCCTGTCAATGACATGACTCGCAATGAAACAGCTGAAAGATAAGAGATCGAAAAACAAGCATGCTTGTGATTGCATTTTTACATCACATTCGCTTTTGTTCATACTACTGGGTAGGTGTAGTGCAGATGGTACGTTATTTTAAACCATCACAGCGCATTAGAGTTATAGTGCCGCTCAACGGATATTTCAATTCAGAACTGCGGTAACATGTACAAAACCAACATCACATAAAACGTACCACATGTACGTTCATCTGTTCTGGGGAAAAAAACTGAAAAAAACTTTTAACACCACCCAGTGGATATTTCACATCGAATATGTCACGAAACATACATGGCGGTATGTATTTTCCTATTGTACATGGTAATGGAAAAGTTTAAATACAATTGAGATGTTAGCTAAATACAATTGTATTGAAAAATATTCTGAAAATGAGCGCTCGGAAATGTTTTTTCCATTAGAAAAAATATATGTCTTAGAGATATATAGAAGTCAAAAGTAATTGACTCCAAACTGCTGAATTATTTAGAGTTAATGCCAACCCAAAGCACTGGCTTTTACACCTCGGGCATGTATTAATTCAATAATTCAACAGTCTGCAGTCAATAATTCTCCATTTACTCCGATTACCACATGTACATGTGTTTAGCTCCAAATATTTTCATTTTTTTTAATCTGTAAACCACTTACGTACGGAATTGATTATACATCTTGTTCAGAAGCCGGGTCAGCAGCAACAGCTGTTTGGTTATAGAAAATAAATCAAAACCACTGCATCAGCCAAACAAAATAAAGCATTAAACTGTGGTCTAATAAGCGATAATTGCAAATAAACAATTAATCAGTCTATAATGATGCCAAGGCACTTGAAACACTCATCGGCTGTCATTCTTTCACACTGATTACAGGGAAATGTTCAATGTATATTCTCTTGACTGATGTGTAAACAGACATGAAGGATGCAGTTTTCACACTGAGTCAAGAGCTTAATCACATCGCATGTGCATTATTTATGTTGTGTTTCTCAGTGCTTAAAGACACAGTAGCACATAAATCACTGCACTGCCACAAAACATCGATCACATAGATAGATAGATAGATAGATAGATAGATAGATAGATAGATAGATAGATAGATAGATAGATAGATAGATAGATAGATAGATAAATAGATAGATAGATAGATAGATAGACAGATAGACAGATAGATAGATGCTGTCCTTCTTTAGCGGAAAAATAAAGAATTTATAAACACTTCATAATGGCTGTCATTTATGTTTGGAGACACTATTATTACTACATTCACACAGCAGTGACTGGAGGCCATTCAGTTCGTCCATTTCATAAAACTTTTCTTTTTTCCTTGTATTTTTGAATTATTCAGCTTTCTGATCGAAGGTTGGAGGGAAAATGTTCATTAAATATAAACGCAACATTACCATAAAACTGTCATGAGGCGTTGAAGTTTCCCTGCTGTTAGTGAGCACAGTAACGAATGAGCTGATCACTCTCGCACTTCAGTAACGTGCCGGTACACACACACAAGCTCAGAGAAACATGTGTTGCATTACATGAAGGCCATTTATCATTGATAATAGCACTCCACAAGAACAGCAAGGTGCAAATAAGAGTGTATGGTTCTTTTAAAATTGCCTGACATCATTCATTTTCAATGAGAGCTGGTAACTTATCGTTAGCGACCATTGGAGAATTGAACTGAACTCTAAAATTCAAACGGATTTTTAATTCATGAGTATATAAAGAGTAACATAACAGTCTCCTAAATAAATCATTGACTTTCTAAATTGGTTTGTAATTGTAGCTCGTTTAGTCAGAGTTTTAGCAGAGCATTTCAAACAGGCCTATTAAGAAGCTCCATCACTGAGACTCAGAGTTGAATGAGATCTCACCATGTGCACAAAAAATATCAAAGGAAAAGAATATTAAAAAAGTCCAAAATATTCTTCTAGTAGCATCGTTTTGTAATTCTTTCTCGCTGTTGTGTGAGAAATTATACAGTTACACAGGAGTTGTGATGTTTTACAAGTGCCACAAACAAACCTTTTGTCTCTGTGGCAACAATCTGCTGATGATGCTAATATCGGGCTAGAAACAGATCAGCGTTTCTGTGGAAGTTCAAACTGTAGCGTGTCAAGACAAGCAGCTAGTAATGACAGCGAGCTGTTAACACTAACCGTTAATTGCTTACTCTAGTTTAGCAGAACTTAAGCAACACAAACCGCTGTGTTAACACTATAATGTGTTGAATTCTCCTAGATTAGCAAGATCAGCCTATAGAAAATTCTGTTTAGCAAATTGTGCTGAGTTTTCATTTTATCGCAGTAATGACAACCTTTTTTAACATTACTGTACTGTACTTTAGTGCAATATTGTAATTGGTGACACTTTACAATGAGATGCATTTGTTAGCAAATGTTAAAAAATGCTAGTTTTTTTTTTTAACCCAAATACTGGGTTCAGCCTGTTGGTCATTTTATTGGGTTATTTTTAATATTTTTTACCCAGGTGCTGGGTTATTTTTATTTATTTTTTTTACTATAAATGCTTTTTTTACCCAGGTGGTGGGTAGTTTTTCTGAAACTAAGCTGCTGGGTCATTTTTAATGCTGTTTTTTTTTTTTTTTTCTACCCAACAGCTGGGTTAA
Source organism: Labeo calbasu (assembly GCA_019740295.1). NCBI lineage: Eukaryota > Metazoa > Chordata > Actinopteri > Cypriniformes > Cyprinidae > Labeo > Labeo calbasu. The sequence continues at coordinate 2,152 of JAHKKF010529480.1, read as the reverse complement.
GCCCGTCTTTGACGAAACAACCCAGCTGCTGAGTTACAGTCAGTCAGAGCGCGGGCTTTTTAAGTCCTCTAGAAGATAGCGGTTCTCAGCGCTGACGATTTGGTGCACTTCTTCAGCAAAATAAAGGCTTGTATACAATTTATATTGTTTATAAAGTCTTTAATGTGTTGTAAATTGTATTATTTTACGCAACGCAACATAAGGATGAGATGGCAGTCAGCTGCGTCAGCAGCAGTTGTTTCGCAGGATGGAAACGCCTTTTGCCTTGCATAAAATAAAAGAATTTTATTCGTTATGGTACTGAGTTTAATTTAGTTTGATATTAAAATATGTTCTTTAATGTCAGGACTGTTTGTTTTAGGCAGGTTTTGGAGTCAGTCACAGCATCTTTCAGCTACGAGTGAAACGCGAGGCCGCGCTTTGAAGTTTGCAGTTACCCCAGCGAGCAGCAGTCCTTCACCAGCTCAGATTTCAGCGACACACCGGCATGAGAATTAGTGCTATTTTGGTAAAAAACGATTAAAGAGAACGGTTGAATATACTAAAATTACAATGCTACTTTTAAATGTTACATTTTTTATGTCTTAAATGCTTGTTTAATGAGTTTAAATGTATGGAATGTTGTAAATTATGCTGTATTCACCCAAATAAATTCAATTTGTCTTGTATTTATCCATCTTTCATTCATCTTTTCATTATTGATGTTGCATCTAGTAATTCTATGAGTGTTTTTTAAAAGCTCCAGTCCATTTTAAACCAGCGCTAAAATCATTTTTAAACAATAGTTGACTTAAATAAAATAACCCTGCATCTTTGGTAAAAACATTTAATCCAAATAATCAAAATAACCCAGCATGTTTTCTGTCCAATATTTACCCAGCACTGGGTTGCCAAATAACCCAAATTGGGTTGTTTTTAACTCGGCATTTTTTAGAGTGTAGTTAATGTTTTTGTAGTTAATGTTTTTGTGAAATTTTGTGAACCCAAATCCTCCACAGAGCTGGTGCTCCAGAAAAATATTAATAAATGCTTTAAAGATATTTTGGTCACACTTTATTTTAATATTGTTTCTATTAACGAAGACTTTTGCCTAAATTCTATTTGCTGCTTATTAATAGTTAATAAGATAGTTTGGGGTAGAATTAATGCATTAATATGTGCTTTATAAGTACTAATAAACAGCCATGTAACCAAATTATTAGATTTATCAATTAATAATGCACTTGAAGTATGATCTTTATTCTTAAACTAGGCTTTGCTAAAACCAGCTGTCTTTTCCTCGACTCATAATCACAATAAAGGCTGACTTAGCATTGTGAGGCAGTATTGATCTGTGTGAGTGACTCCCATGAGCACGAGGGACATTTAATTAGGCAGCATCACTCGAGGCAGCAGCGCCCATTCAGTTTCCTCAGTCACATGAACACCCTTAATCATCCCAGTAATTTACAGAGAAACAAGACATTTCGCACATTGTGATTAACGACGATGCTGTTTTTAATATGCAGGTTGGCATTTTCGCTTCTTAAGTACGTAAGAGCCGATAACCACCTCCACAGATCTGAGCCCTGAGGTTGAATAAGACATCCTGTTAACATCCGCTCTTATTTATTAGGATTAGCTGTAAATAACAGCTGAGAAATCAGAACTCAGAAACAAAAGGACTTGCCTTCAGTCCTGTTTCAATTATCCAGCTCTTCGGTAATCAAGGCTGAGCCGAATAAACAGGCTAAATGAACATGACGTATTACAACGCAGGGGAACAGGGTTACTTCTCAGCCCAACGTGACGGCATTAAACACAAGTTTCCCTGCAGGTTTGTCGTCAGTTGACTGAATCGTCATGCTTAGGAAACATCTGTGGCCACAAACACAATTCTCCACAACATGCCTGTTAAACCCCAGACTACCTCAACGTGAGCCACACAGCGGCGGCAGATGAGCCTGTCGTTTCACTATGATGAACAGCGGTGCTAATGCTAGCAGAGCATCTGGCAGCATCCTCATTTAGTTTGGTGGAGAAATAAAATGGCTGTCCTCTGAAATTCACAATTTCACAAACTACATCTACAGTAAATGAACAACATTCAATGTCCATCAGTGAGACTCAAACGCTGATTTTACTGATTCTAGCTGCCAGAGATTGAATATTT
>JAHKKF010529479.1:6260-20700 GCA_019740295.1 Labeo calbasu | reverse complement strand
AGTGCAGGTTGAACTGCTTTCTGCCATATTCACTGGTCCTTTCCAGTGTGACAGTTGTGATAAAAGCTTGTCTAAAATAACACCCTCTTATCACATCCAGCTCCATAGAAACATTAATGGAGTAGAGCGCTCCTCTAGTGACTTCTGGATCCATTTCTTTGGTTCCATTTTCTTCCCCTTCTCTTGTCTTTCTTTCTGTCACCACCAGCTTTCTTGAACTGTCTCTAAGTTCACTTCAGTGAGATTTTCAAGCGGTTCAAAAGATTCATCGATGCTGATCACTAAATGCATTTTTGATTTGGCCTAGGAGCATCTTACAGGCCACTGCAACAACTAAACTGATGGACATTTCAATATAAGAGCAATTCAGTTACCCATGTTCCTATAGCATGAATAATAATTTGCAAAGTATAATCTCCTCCTTAATGCTCATGTTTTCCCATGTAGTCATTTCACGGCAGGTGCATTGACATGTACAGCACAAGCCCTCTGGTGATCCATGCATCTGTTACCCAGAAGCCTCTGCCACCGTCACGCCCCAGTGACACAGTGACTCCCAGAGGCCGTTAGGGCAGGAACAGAGGATGGGGATGAAGTGATGCTCTGTGTATGTGCTGGTGGGTGGGTTTATGTGTGTGAGTGTTTGTGTTAAGGGGGGATAGAAGAGGTCAGCGTAAGCCAGTTAAAGGCATTAGACCTCCAGACTGATGAAAAGAACTGGCCCACTGATCATATTAAAGGGAGCTACCAGGGCCCAATGCTGCTGTGCTGCTGCACGGGCCAAAGCAAACACTGGGAGAGGGTGGCTAAGCCTGCCCTCACAGACATCAAAGACAGGGGATCAATTCTCACTGTGCAGCTCAACAATCCCAGGATCTGCTACGCACTCTCACACACACTCACACCATTCATTGGGTTCTCATGGACGGTGCAGTGATTACGTATTTTTGGATACGTTTACGGTGTTTAAAAAATGAACAAAAATATTAGGGGGTTAGTGAAAAATGAAAATTCTGTCATTAATCACTCACCCTCATGTCATTCCAAACCTGTAAGACCTTCATTCGCCTTCGGAACACAAATTAAGGTATTTTTGATGAAATCCGAGAGCTTTCTGACCCTGCATAGACAGCAATGCAACTACCACATTCAAGGCCCAGAAAGGAAGTAAGGACATTAATAAAATAGTCCATGTGACATCAGTGGTTCAACTGTAAAGTTATGAAGCTACGAGATTACTTTTTGTGTGCAAAGAAAACAAAAACAATGACTTTATTAAACCATTTCTTCTCTTCTGTCAGTCTCCACCATATATTCATGAAAGTACCATGACACGTACATGTGGTGCTGCTGAGTAATTTATAGCAGATTTTTTTTTTAAAGTTATGTTAATGTTAACTATGTTATGTTAGGATCATGTGACATCGAAGACTGGATTTGCGTCTGCTGAAAATTCAAATTTTCTATCACAAGCATGAATTACATTTTGAAGTATATTAAAATAGAAAACAGACTTTTTTTGTAAATAATATTTCACAATGTTGCTGATTTTACTACATTACTGATTCAAAAATGCAGCTTTGGTGAGTATAATCTGAAAAAAACCCATGTAATCCTATGTCAGATAGCAGTAGGCAATAAATATATTAATAAATAAGTGATTGCCTAAAATATTTTTAGAATAATTAACTTAAAAATCAAAAGTTTTCAGAGTTTAAATATACAGGTTGCGGGTTGCACGTTCCATGTTCCATATAGCATTTTAATAGAATATATTGTGTGCAGTTACGAACAGCACATGTAATCTTGATTTGTAATTGCGTTTAAATTTTGACCGCAATATGCTGATGCATATGCAGCCATCTGTAAGAATATTAAACATTCACCATTATGGCCAAACGTAAGAACAACAACCGTGCTAATTACTCAAATTTAGAATGAAATACTCACACTTTGGCTGAACTTCACACTGTGTAAATATCTCATATGACCCCATCAAACTGTCTGCTGAAGGTAAAATAACAACCTTAAAATCCAAGGCCTACAAAAACGCACGTGGACACCTTCAGTCTTCCAGCATGTTTCAAATTATCTGAAAACAAAACAAAGAAAAACGTCTACAGATTTTGTTGTTTTTCTTCTCCCTTCTTGCAGTCAAAGCGGTTAAAAGTTTGACAAATTTTTACCATAGGTGTGTTTGAAGTGTGCTTAAGTGTTTGTCATGAGGAGTTAGCATCAGTGTCTGGTCTGAGGCTGTGAGGGTGAAGCCCAGCAGCCGGTGCAGGAAAGCAGCAGAGCCTGCTGTCGCTTCAGCAATTATCAGCTCGGGAAACCAAAACACTGTTCACACAACATGGGAATGCAAAAACAAAGGAGCCATTCAGAGCACCAACACCCAAGGAGTTTCCATGAGGACTGGAATTTTGTCAGCTGACACATAAACATTCACAGGGGAAAGTGAAAGATATCAGCCGTCAGCAACCAGGTGCTTCACAGAAAGCCCGGCACAAAGCGAAGTGAAATGTCCGCACACGCACACAAGAGAATATCCTCACTGACACCCAATCCACACACACTTCACAGATTATGAACATTTCTGTACACGCAGAAATATCTCTGTTACCATACACACAGAGGACTCTATGCCAGCAAACATGCCGTTCTGGCCTGTTGAGAGGCTGCAGGTTTGCTCAGTGGTGTGTGTGTGTGAGAGAGGACAGAGGTCAAAGCTGTGTGTTATGAGCTGTTAGGGAGCCAATCTCCCATTGATACACCTTTAAGCATTGAGCTCATTCACACACGCTGTCAGTGGAGAGGCTGAAACATCTGCTGGGTCCAGTCCACCACTAACCCTGACACTGATGATGAATAAGCTCTCACTCTACTAAGAGACTCCATGCCATTGAAGGTGTGCGTGTGTTTGTGTTCATATCCTGAACTTCGCTAACTGTGAAACTTTGTGTTTGCCTTCCTCACATCCTAATCACTTCAACTGCAGGCCTGACTTAAAGGCATAGTTTACTCAAAAATCATCATCATTTACTCAACCTCATGTCATTCCAAACCTGTATAACTTTTTTTTACTTCTGTGGAACAAAAGAGAGGATATTCTGAGAAATGTCTCCATACAATTCAAGTAAACACTGGGTGGTTACCAAATAATTGTCATTTTTGGGTAAACTATCCCTTTAATCTCTTGCCCATTCTCTGGCTCTTCTTTTCCCATTTTTTTTTCTCCCCCTGCACTTTCCCGAAAATCTAAACCACAATTTTCCCATAACCGTGTTTTATTTTTAAAATAAAATTATGTATACACTGCTGTACAAAAACGTTGAGGTTCAGTACGTTTATTTATTGATTTATTTTTTAAAGAGAGACAATTAATACTTTTATTCAGCCAGGATGTATTAAAATGATCAAAAAGTGAAAGTAAAGACTTAAACATTGTTGCAAAGAATTTGTTTTATACAAATGCTTGTGAACTTTATATTTATCAAAGTATCATGAAACAAAGTATCACAATTATAACAAACACTGACAATAATAAGTACAACACTAGTAATAATATTAAATGTTTCTTGGCCACCAAATCAGCACATTAGAATGATTTCTGAAGGATCATGTGACACTTAAAGGTGACATATCATGATGTCTTTTTAAAATGTTTAAGTGTTATAATCGGGACCCCGTTGCACTTACCAACCCAGAAGACGTGAAAATGGACAACCCAGTAATTTTATTTTGGTAAGTCTTTTTCTGCAAAAAAGGGGGGGATCTTATTATAATATTACTGCCCCTTCATCTGCACGTCTCCACTCACAGCACCGTCATTTTGTTTCCGCAAGCGACAACTGTGTACCAGTTCTAACGCCAGGGCAAAAGTTCAAGCAAAGCATGCTAACTGTTCTGTCATTGGCTTCACGGATAAGCACAGAACACTATTTAGAGTCCCAGCCTCAGAGGAGACAAAGCGAGCAGTGGATTTACTGATTTATTTACTGTATATTACACTGCTGCCACATAAATCTAATATAAACATGCAATTTCTTTCCCAGCTGTTTACCTTCACATACATAATCGAGTGTGGTTTTGTAACTCATGTGGTTTTAACATAAACTTGTGTGTATTTGGCAGTTTAGACGCAATAAGATATCAAAGAACTCAGTTTTATAGCTACTCACATGCTGTGTGACAGCCGCTTTCTATGCACATGCTTCAGATGTGCAAGCTCAGAAAACCCAAGTTTAAACCCAAGTTTAAACACTGAGTCTGAAATTTCCATCCGAAATTTTGCACATTAAAAAATAAATACAACCTTACGTTGTGTCAATCACATTTATACACTGACTCTGAAACTTTCGTCTGTCATAAAAAAGTTCACATCACGTTATATTTTCTGTGTTTTCCCATCTGTAGCATCCTTTTTGATAGGAAGGATGATGAATACAAAAAACAAAAAGAACGCATACAAAAATTTCGGAATCAAAACGCATGATTTCAGCCCGATAGACATGACGATCAAAACCAAACAGATGTTTTTTTAGCACAGTATCTTATGTACGCACTGTAAAGGCATAGCCCAATTCTGGAAAAGGGGGCGGAGAGCAGCAACTCATTTGCATTTAAAGAGGCACGGAAACAGCATGTTTCTGCTTCCACTCAAAATAGCCATTTTCAAAATGATATAATGAATTAATAATCTTTGGGGGATTTTAAGATGAAACTTTACACACACATTCTGGGGACACCTGAGACTTATATTACATATTATAAAAAGAGGCATAATACTGTAGGTCTTCATTAAGACTGCAAATTTAGATTTGCAATCACAGGAGTAAATTACATTTTAAAATGTGTTAAAATAAAAAGCAGTAAATTAGTGTTTTTTATTATATTTAAACAAATAAATGCAGCTTTAGTGAACACAGAGATAAAAGGGGCTGTGGTGTCATGATGCTGGGACCCAGTGAATGTTTGGAAAATGCAGAGGGATTGAACCAGGTAAGGATGGGGTCACGTAGCCATATACAGTCCCCTTGTGGCCCTGGATATGAGGCTGAGGTAGCTTTCTTACACAGCTTAAATGCCAGTGGAGCATGAAGGACATCCTGATCCAACACCCATGTCAACATATTTAGAAACATGTAAAAAGCAGATAAAAATAGGTTTAGTGATCATTTCACAATGATACATATACCCTGCTTTTTTGCCTCTTCATCAGATTTTTTGAATCTATACAATATACAATACAACAAGCTCAAAGGGTAGCTCATGATGTTGTTTTTGTGCATCTACCCCTTTACTACCTATTGAATTTATTACGAAATAGTTTAACAATGTTAACGTGTCTTTTTGCATGTGCCGAATCGCTAAATTCATCCATTTGAAGCCATAATATAAATTTCATTTTGTGCTGTTCTTGGAATACATCTCCTCATTTCAATCAGCATTCAGGCATCAGACACAAAAAACAACACTGATCACAGTTGAGCCAGCAGAGGCCCACTTCCACCGTAACTTTCCATAATAAGAACAGGAAATGAGGCGTGTGGGAGGGTGAGTAAGCAATTTTTCCCTCAGTGGAAGCAGGGAGCAGCTATTTTCTGGGCTGTTTGGGTAACGCGCTCATGCAGTAGTGTATGTTTGTGTGTGAGCTGCTGTTTCCACCCTGAGGCATGTGCTGTTTGTCAGAGACCCACACAAGGCCATGTCCCTCTCTGTGGCGTTGTGCCACTGTGATTTTCTGAGCCCAACCATGTATTCATGGTTTATTCCAGGACTATATTTACTCTCTCCCTCTGACAGAAGCCACCCAAGAAACATGGACTGATCACACCAAATCTAAAAGAGGTGGACAATACAGACAACAGTTTCAGGATTAAAAATTACACTGCTGTCGTTCCTGCCAATAAAACACACCCAGATGCTAAACACAGACACATATTTATAAATAAGGAATATGTGCCAAACACTGTAAACTGAATCATTATATAACTTAAAGGAATAATCTGAGGTTAATTTAGGTTAAGCTTAAGCAATAACACTTGTGGAATAATGTTGATTATGCACAAAAATTCATTTCAGCTCATCCCTTATTTTTTTTAAAAAGGAAAAATCTATGATACAGATAAGCACATATGCAAGTAAAAAGGGCCAATACGTAAACAACTGAACACCCACTTTTACTTTTAGTATGGCCACAGAACATAAACAATATAGTAAAATCTTTGGTTTTTAAAAAATTATTCACTAACCCTTTCTGTGTAGTCATATCAGTTTTTAACTTCATTTCAATGAAAACAACGAAAAACTTTATAGCTGAAATAAACAAGTTTAGTGCCACTTTATATTTGGTGGCCTCAACTACCAAGTACTTAAATAAATTTTTAAAAAAAATACGTAAAATGTATTTATTGTGTTGATATTGTATTGCAAAACACTTTTACTGATATCAAGGTGGGATAAGGTTAGGGACAGGTTTGGTGGTATGGGTAGGTATAAGGGTGAGTTAAGGTGTAAGGGATGAGTCAACAGTGTAATTATAAATGTAAATACAGAAATTAATTGTACATGCAGGTATGTTTTACAACACAAGTACAATGTAAAACATGTATGTACACAATAAGTGCATTGCATCAAATCATTAATTTAAATCTAACTACATAGTATATATCACCCAATACAAAGTGGGACCACAAGTTTTAACAGAAGAATTAATGTCAGCATTTTGCAAAATTTTAAAAATATTACACTGTACACATTTTTTTTCTTCAGATTTCTGAATCACTGGTCTTATTTACTTTTGTTGACCTACAAATGCCTCATCATAACCTTAGTGTAACCTCAGTTTTTGCCTTTTCTTTTAAAGAAATGTAGGGATGAGTCAACTACATTGATTCATTCATTCAGTGGTAATCAACATCATGCCACAAATACTGTAGATTGAGCTTAACTTGTTTTAAAACTAAATGGCCCTTTTCAATTATACATAATTTTTAAAAGCAAACAGATTTTTTGATACGTCTTTTTTTCTGATTCACAGTCCAATATCTTTTACTGTTACTAACATATTAAAAATGTATGTGTCTTGCTAATTGGTTCGCTGTTGGAAACCGAGCAGAGTAATATGTAAAGATGATGGACAGCGGCAATTCATGAGTGTTTGCTGAGTGAAGCTGGTTATGTGTGATGTTTAAAGTTTAGGATTAGGGGAATGAAACAAGTAGGAAATAAGCTAGCCAATGCTTCAAAAGAGCTAGTGCAACCACAGCACAACACAACCAGGAAAACTGTTCAATTACACAGCCACATTTAGCCATACTCCACAAGTCAACCTCAAACACACACACACACACACAAACTCACACACATGCCTTTACAGAATATTTCCCCTTTAATCTTTAAGACCACAGTTGGGAGAAGGTTGGTATTGGTCAGTGCGCTCTCTTTCTCTTTCGCTCCGTCTCTCCCTCTCTCTCCTTACAGATCAAAGGGGCCGTTGTGGTCTCGTCTGTTTTTAAAATGGCATGTCGTCAGAGAAAGGAAGGAAAACCCCTGACTCTGCTAGCCGCTTGTCCACAGCAAACTTTCCAGCAAACAAAATGGAGACTGCTAAACTCCAAAGAGCGCTAGCGAGCCACGGCTTACTCTCGAGCCTAAATGATGCAAGAAGCGGGCAGCCGGCAACTCTAAGGATGAATCAGAATTTCTCATTGCATGGGTATACACTCTAAAAATGAATTATTAAACGGATATCATACCCCCATAGTATAAAAACAAACACAAGGGGAAGAGGTGGAAAGAGAAGAGAGAGCAAGATGAATACTGATGCTTTGGCCGAGCATTAGACCCAGATGGATTAGACATTTTATAGAGAGTGTGATAAAGGAGAAGAAAAGAGGCTGCGATCGAGAGACAGAAAAATAAAAATAGAGGAAGAAATCCACATTCAAAGTCCAAGCGAAACCTGATGCTACCTTTTAACCTCTGACAGGGCAGCCCACATCAGGAAGCACTTCGCTCTGCTCCAAACAGATCCCGCTGCATACTGCTAACATTTCCCTACACGGACATACACAGATATCTGTTCACCCTGACCTATAGGGTGAACAGGATGAATCAAACACTGTCAAATACAGTTCCACAGACGCAGACATGGGCTGCTTGCCAAACATCTGTGTTTTTTTTATTTTCTTTCTTGCCATGCTTTTAATAGGCCGACATCCACATGGCTCTAGTGGAGCAAAAGTACCTGAATTGCATCAGAACTATATGAAGCCACTCAAACTCAGCGCATGAATAAGTCAATAGGGTATTAAAATACATTTCTGAACTATCAGACTAGTTAATTTTATCTATAGGAAATGAACGCACAAAAACGTAAATTTCAAACGCTGACTCTACTGGGTGCATCTTCTATTCTGCATATGTATTTAACTGTATGCAAAAGAGTTATACACCAAACAGCTATTTTTATTTTTCACCTGCACGCTTTACTTTTGTATGGATATGTATATGTGGATGTGTGTGCATGTCATTAGATTTCAGTCCAACAGTCTTTTTAGATGTTGTTGCAAAAGTGTCCTTCCTTCAATTCGGTCTTTCTGCACACAATAAGACTGTCTTGAGGTTCACCTGTTCAATAAGCTACGTTAATCAAAAGGATTTTCCAGTAGATTTAGTATATTTTAATTTGTCAAAACAGTGTCAGTTATTGGAATAATAATTACGACTCACACTTTCTGGAAATGTATGAACATCATAAAATGTGTACCTTATGTCACTTGAAATAATACAAACATTTAAAATAATAGTGTCTGCCTAAACATAAGTACAGTGGTATATAACTGTTACAGTCCCGCTGTCACGTAACATGTGAGGAAGGGGCGAACAAAGAAGGTCAAAGATAAAGTCTGTGGATTATAATCCACAGGTAATTCCAAAATAGGTAAATCCACAACAGGAGGGTAGAAACACACCTTCACATTGACAAAACCAGATGATAAACACTGAACTGAAAGCAACTTATAAAGATTGGCTAATAATAGACAGACAGGTGCAGGTGATTAACTAATAATTACAATAACTAGGACAGGAACAGGAACACCATATATGGGCACATGAGGGAAAAACCAATACAAAGAGTTCAGGGGTGTTCAGGGGTGTTACAAAATATGTAGGAACAGTAATACATTAATTTACAGCAAGAGTGGACCTCAAAAAACCTACATCATAACAGGAGGCTTTAATTTTATTGCAATTTTGGATTAAAAACTATTCTGTAAAATATTTATTTAATATAAAAATAAAAAATAAATAGCACAGTACATTTTATTTACAGTAAATTTAAACTTCTGTATTATTATTATTATTATTTTATGTTATTATTTCATTTAATCTGCTGATTGTCTCCTTTAAAAAGAGACCAACTTCAGGTCTCTATTAAAACATGTCCATTAATTATAACAATTTAAGTTCGGATAGTCCACTTTCATGTCTATGTTCAAAAATGGGGGGTGACAGTTAAGGGGTTAAATGTAAATTAAATTCAAATGCAATTAAGATGGATGCATTTGCATGCATTAAGTAGCTAACAAATAATCGTTTAACTCATATTGCATTGTTCTACAACAACTTCAAATTTCAAAAATCATTTTATAAAACATAAATAGCCATGGTTAGAGATAAAGTAACAATCATCTTATCATGGATTAATGTTATGTAATATTTTAACTAGGAACATAATTGCTAAAAATACGCAGTGCACATAGTTTATGAGGGAAACAGTAATAATTTTTTTTGTGTGTTACTGTTTGTAGAATAAGCTGTCCTAATAATAAAAATAATAAATAGATAAATAATAATAATAATAATAAAATAAAATAAATTTAAAAAGTTAGCAGGTTAATTAGGTAGCTAAGGTTGTGCTGAGGTTAATAATAGGTTAATAATAAGAGTGAAATATTACAAAAACATTATGAAAGCAAACATAAAGCTGATATTATCACTGCTACATTCATGCTCCAGATAATTTGCCTGGATTCCCTGTCAAAGTGATGCATTCTGTGGATCTTGTGTGGCTGTCCACCTCAAAATGAATGCGCCAGCCGGTACAGATGCCCTCACAGCCTGCATCTCTTAGCCTGTGCCTTCTTTAAACACTGATAGCTGCATGATTTATAGCCAGACAAGACTGCAGGAGCATTATTTTGGCACGGTGTCCGAACATAATGTGTTCTAGCCAGAGACTGGGACAGTGTGACGGGAGGAAAAAAGATTGTAATGACTCGGTCTACCACAAGGGGGTGTGTGTATAAGTCTGCTAGAGCCCCAGAGGGAGAACACAAAAAAGCAAGACAAATTCTTACATTTCTTTGTGAATGCTGATACTATATCTCCCTCTTATTCTCACTTTCATACTCTGCCTGTACTTACATTTGATTGTTTTTCTCTTCAGCTTAGATCCACAGATTGAGGGTCATACTGCAGGGCAGAAATCACCACAGCGGTAAAACATTTCCACAGGCCCACCCGAATTAAGTTCCAACATCCTAACGCATCACACATGATCATATCCCTATAAACAGGGGCACTGTGTGTTACTGAGCCAGACAGGAGAGAGAAAGTCCTGACAACATCAAACCTGTGGGAACACAGCCAGAGAGAGCTAACATCCATCTGTTCAACAGGCCTCAAACCATCTCTTTCATTCTTTCTTTCTTCTTTCTTTCTTTCTTTCTTTCTTTCTTTCATTGACTTTCTGACTGTGACTGACTGACAGGCCTCTAGTTTTCGTGAAGCAGCTGAAAGTATAAAGGGAATCCGTTTTTGATCATGCTGATTCTCTCCGGTGAAACTCTAGAAGGGCCTGACAAAAGCAAACTCAATAAAAACAAAGGAGAGTGATACCGCAGTAACTCACAAGCACAGGGAACACTCCACTGTTTTATGTTGCTGTGGTACATTCAACCTTGGCTCAAGTTTGAGCATGTTCTTCAGACTGAGTCTGAAGTGATCATCTGAAACAAGTCAAAACAAGAATTCATAATTCAGACATTTCTTGCAGTATTTCTCAACTTTTCTCTTCATACACGGTGCTCAAAGACATCAATACTGTCCATAAGTCATATTTGAAGCTCAGCTCAAAGGCCTGTTAAAGTGTCTTAGATCAGTGATGTATATTTTGTTTTGCCTGGGGTAACAACAATAAGCTGTAAAGTTGGGAATGCAAACTTCTGAATTTTTAAATGCAATAAAAGACCTGAGTTATGGCTGTATTGAATTACGCATGATAGACAGCTTTTTATTTGTATGCCAGAGAAATGACAGTCACTTATAGGCCTCCAGAAGACTGCAGTTATGCACATCAAGACAAAACACTGACTTTTACCTTAACACATAAAATCCTACGGTGCTAAGCAGAAGAGATGTTAGTATAAAGGTTCCAGAAAAGGCCAGAGGCAAAACTCAGGCACATAAGCAGGCAAACGAGTCGGCCTCACATTCACAACCTCACTGGGACCATCTCTTCCTCTTTCATACAGACTAAAAGAGCCTAGAACAGGAAGATGAGCTGTCCGAAGGTTCGGCGAAAATTACCTTTCAGCTGACAGATGTACATTCAAATGGAAGGAAGCCATAAAGAAAAAGAATGGAGTGATTTAAAAAAGATTTGGGTTTAAACCAGAGAGGAGAGATTATTAAAGCTCAGTCTGTCTAGAAAGACAATGAAACAGTCATTGTAGTTAAAACATCATTGTTTAAAAAGAAGCAATCAGCAATCAGCAGTTAGTCAAGTTTAATCACAGGGCATCTCTTGTGAAAATCAGATATGCCCTGTCCCAAATGACACCCTCAGTCCTTGCGGTCATCGTCAAAGTCTAGACTTCGATGATGTAACGTCGCACAGACAAAGGGAACGCTCCTGAGCACCCATCTGAATCAGAAAATGACAGAAGGGCACAAAAGGGCACAGAAAATAACATCCTGCAAATAAGGCCATATATCCGCTCTTTTACATTTGGGACATAATCCCATTTTATATCAGGTGACCTTATCGACTATGTACTTATATTTAAATTAATCATTTGATACAATGTACTTGTTGTGTACATACATGTTTTTACATTGTACTTACATTTAAATAAATAACTACATGTAATTACACCTGTAATTAATTTCTGCAATGTATAATTTCACTGTTGACCCTTACACCTTAACCCACCCTTAAACCTACTCATACCACCAAACTTGTCCCTAACCTCACCCATATCCTACCTCAATCGCAGCAAAAGTGTTTTGCAATAAAATATGAACACAATAAGTACATTGTACTTATTTTTTGATGTAAGTACATAGTAGTTAAGGCTTCACAAATCTGTTTAATGTATCCTCGCTGACTACAAGTATTGATTTGTTTCCTTCCAACTCAAAACTTTTGAAAGGCATTGTATATCCCATATGTGTGTGTATTAGTCCACATTCAAAAGTATACTTTAAAAGCCATTTGTAAAAGTTTTCAAGTAAAACGCGGTTGGCAGATACATGACACACATCTATATTATCTATATTCACAGACACTCAAGTTAGTTTCATAGTTGTCTGTTTGATGACTGAACTTGCAAGTCATCTGAAAACATTCCATTCTACTTAACCTCTGTCCACCAGCTGCACTGCAATAAGCACGGCTGATACAGGTGTTTTGAAAGCTGTCAATATGAAAACTGTTATTTGAGAAGGGCTGTAAAAAGCACTGATTTTCTGACAGAAAGAGCGGCTATGGGAGGAAGAGAGGGACCTAGCTGTTTCCCAGAGTGCATCACTCTAAATTGAGAATTGAGGGTTATGGTCTCAAATTCTCCCTCTAGAGAGGCTGATTTGAGACTTGGGATCTAAACCCCCTCAACATCAGACATCCTGCAGAAACACACTGACTCATATCTGTGCCTGCCAGTTCAGTCTATGCTGCCCAGTAACCTCTTTACAACACTATGCTCTCAAGAGAGGATCAAGGAACAAAAGTAAGGCATTATGGATATTGATTGCCCACATATTCCATTTTCAGCTCCCAGGACACTAAACTGTGAAAATGAGTTAAAATACTTTCTCTCAAATATCTTCACAGCGCTCAACCATTAGCATCCTGACATTTCACTATAATTGCATATACACTTCTCAGTTAAATATTCACACAGAATTACAGTAATACCACATATTGTCAAAGTGTTCATTTCAAATGACCTACATCGAATTCTGAAAGTTTCATCAGATATACAAAAGTGTAATTTTGAAATGCAGACAAACAGTATGATGTATAGCACAGGAAATTGATGGAAACAGCCAATGACTTTTAGAGTCTTACAGAGTTTTATACTATACTGTCATGACTTATTGTATATAAGTCTTATTGTATATGTCAAAAGAGATCCAGTGTCTGGAGTAGATGATAGCAAAGAATTCAATCAAAACCTTTTCATGGTGTATGTGTGGCCAGATACTTAACACCCAAACAAGTGAGAAGAATACAGTTTTGAATGATTCCTACTAGGGCTGGGTTTTGACACAAATTTCACGACTCGATTCTGATTCACAAGCTTGCGATTTGATTTGATTTCCAATTTGATTCTATTTGATATTGATTATTTAGCATGAATATCAGGTACAGTACATGCCAAACTTTCTCAAGGAAGAAAAAACTCAACCAATGCTGTAAAATATACGTGAGAGTCAGTTGGTACTACATTAATATAATATTGAAAGTTAAAATGAATTGATTTGCATACAAATGCATAAAATACTACATTTACAACTACATAATTATATTTCTTCCAATTCATTATATATTTTATTATTATTATTATTTTTAAATATAAATATTTTAATTTATGGCTGTCACAAAACTTTATTCAAATTTATTCAAACGTAAATTAAACATTGAAGAACATTAAAAAATTACAATGAATATGTTATATGGTGCATATATTTACCAAAATTCTCCTCTCTAGAGTTTTTCTAGCTGACTAACGAGTTTATGATCACCAAATATGTTTTTTATTTATTTTTATATTTATTTTATTTATTATTTGTTTTTTGTTTTTTTTAATGGGACATTGTTCACAAGCTGTCATATTGGCGTCTTTCCCGCGAGACAGGATACGGATTTCGGTAAATTGTACTCATTCTTTTAACATACCTTTGGATGTTTATTCATGTTTATTTCATGCTTTTTGTGCGAAGGAGACATTCTGTCAGTTCATTGCTGCTTCTCTTGAACTGAGGTGCTACAACGATCTGTCACGCCACATTAAACAGCACCAAACAGTATTCATTGTTTGAAAATTGTAATAAAATGGACAGAACTTAAAAACTGCTGGCTAGACTAATCGAATCTTGGGATTTAAGAAACAAAATTGTTTTGTAAATATGAGAATTGATTAAAATC
>JAHKKF010529471.1:0-19913 GCA_019740295.1 Labeo calbasu | reverse complement strand
AATAAAATAAAATAAAATAAAATAAAATAAAATAAAATAAAATAAAATAAAATAAAATAAAATAAAATAAAATAAAATAAAATAAAATAAAATATTAACCAAAAGAAATATTACTACTTTAAAAATATCACTGTAAATTAAATATTTAAGACAACTATTATTATTATTATTATTATTATTATTATTATTATTATTATTATTGTTGTTGTTGTTGTTGTTATTATTATTATTATAAACTAAAATATAAAATAAAAAAATATTACTACTACTAAATATAACTGTAAAATTAAATATTTAAAACAACAATTATTGTTGTTGTTGTTATTATTATTATTATTATTATTATTATTATAAACTAAAATATAAAATTATTATTATTATTATTATTATTATTATTATTATGAACTAAAATATAAAATATTAAACAAAAAAATATTACTACTACTAAATATAACTGTAAAATTAAATATTTAAAACAACAATTATTATTATTATTTTTATAAACTAAAATATTAAACAAAATAAGAAAAATTACTTAAAAATATCACAGTAAAATAAAATGTTTGAAACAAATTTCATTTTGATTATTGTTGTTATTATTATTATTATTATTATTATTAACAAATATTTACTAAATATTTAACAAAATAAGAAATATTACATGAAAATATCACTCAAATTTATATTATTATAATTATTATTAATATTATGAACTAAATAAAATATTAAACAATAAGAAATATTAATACTTGGAAATTTCACTGTATTTTTTAATTATTATTTTTTACATTTTTTATAAGGAACATTTTCTTTCAAATCATGCCGTTTTAATCACATGTATGAAGCTGCTATTTAAGACTATTATTATTGTTATTGTTATTATGAACTAAAAATATGAAACTAAATAAGAACTATTACTACTTGAAAATATCACTGTAAATTAAATATTTAAGATTATTATTATTATTATTATTATTATTAATAAAATAAGAGATTTTACTATTAAAAATATCGTTGTAAACTAATAACTATTGAATATTTTACTGTAATTCTTTAGTATTATTTTTATCACAATTTTTATTAGACATTTTCTTTCAAATCATGGCGGTTTAATCATATGTACAAAACTGTCATTTGTTGTGCATGTTTTCTAAAATAAAATAAAATTAAAAATAAAACAAAATATTTTTTTAAAGAAATTAATAATTATAATCAGCACGGACGCATTAACTTGATCAAGTGACAGTAAAACATTTATATTACAAACGAGTTCTATTTCATAGCTTCCTGAAAAATATTAAGCAGCACTGTTTTTATAATAATAAGAAACGTTTTCTGAGCATCAAATCATCAAATTAGAATAATTTCTGAAGTATCATGTGAGTCTGAAGACTGGATCAGTGGCTGCTGAAAATGTAGGTTTGCTAATACAGAAACAGCTATTTTAAATTGTAGTAATATTTCAGAATATTACTATTTTTACTGTATTTTTTAATCAAATAAATGCAGTCTTGCGAGCATAAGAGAGATATTTCATGAACTTTAATCTTAGAGACCCCAAAAGTTTGAAGGGTAGTCTGAAGGATTTTTTCAATGTTTATACTTAAATCTAAAAGTTACAAATGAGATTTTCACTGCATACGATCAAATAAAAAATGACTTCCTGTCATACGATCAAGTAGTTCATTTGGAGCTGGAAGAGCGTTTGACAACTAAAGCGAACACAGATGCTGTTTACCAAGTGCAAGCTAATGGGCTAATAAATATATTTTAATGCATTTTGAATTACAGAGGATGTCAGCAGAGTTTGATAAACGCATCCATGCGTGCTGTAACTCTTTAACAAACATACTTTCAAAGACCAAGACTCAAAAATAAAAATAAAAATAAAAAATCCCGCCTAGCATCAGCAGATATTTGACTATGAACCTTTGCACGTGAAAAAATATGACCCTTCCCTTGAGTCACCTTGACGTACGACCATAACGACTCAACACATTTAATGAGCCCATAAAAGGAACGGTGATCTGGCCGGCGTTGATAATAATAGACTTACCGTGGCATCATCAACATAGCTATGACCTGCAGCTCGCCAATCAATCCTTCCAGGCTGTATGCAGTCAGTCACGAGCCTTGACCTGCTGGTTGAGGTAATGCAGCCCGGAGACGCTGGGTGGCCTTAATTCAGGACCAATTTAGGAGCAGCCGGGTTTCATTAACCAATGCAAAGCAATAAAAAACAGAGTCGCATCCTGATTTGCCAAAGTGATGTGTGGACCTACCTAAAAAGCAAAGATGACCACACCAGTTCAATGCATTTATTAATGATCGGGCTCCAAATCGTACGGATGCTCCGTAACACGATACATCCTGCCTCGAAGTATGTCGAGATGGGCGATTAATACTGTAAGAGTGGCGATTTCCTCTTTCACTCTTCGGGAAGGAGAGTCAGGGGCAATGAGGGCCTCTCGCTGTGGCTATATTTACTCCGTTAAAGCATCCCGGCGCATCACGTTGGGATTCTGTTACTCTTACTCAGATGCGCACACACACACTTGCTGGCTATGGGAGCTACGATCACAAGTCGCATTCGCACACATTCAATCTAGCTATCACATGCAGACCAGATGCTGAGACCACTAGCAAAGTCAAGGGAAGGGTCTCGCCCTGTTTTTAAAGCAACAGTTCACCCAAAAATGAGAATGTACTGTACTCCCCTTCGTGTCATTAACAATGTAGATGAATTTCTTCATCAGAACAGATTTGGAAAAATGAAGCATTAAATCAATCGCTAACCGATGGATTCACTGCAGTGAATGGGTGCCGTCAGAATGAGTCTTATAAAAATATCAACTCTCATTAATTTACATCTTGTGATGTGAAAAGCTGCATGTTTGCAATAAACAAACCAATCATTAAATGTTTTTAAATATCAAACTTTGCTTCTGGCTGAAATACGAGTGCTTGATGGTGAAAAAGTTGTCTAGCCTGAATCAGGAGAGAAGTATGCACAGATGCACAATATTTACAAATTAACAAATGTAAACAAAAATGTGAGTGGATTTTGATGTGAGAGGACAACAGGGGATGGACTTTTTCACTAGAGGATGCATTATTATAGATTATGGACTCATATTTTGGCCAGAACCGAAGGTTTAAAGGTAAAACATTTTTATGATGGATGTTTCTTATAAAATCACAAAGCTTTTTGCTTCATGAGACATTAAATGATGGACTGGAGTTGGGCTGATTACTTATGGATTACTGTGATGTTTTCAATCAGCTGTTTGGACTCTGACGGCACCCATTCACTGCAAAGGATCCATTGGTGAGCATGATGTAATGTTAAACTTTTCCAAATCTTTTCCTATGAAGAAACAAACTACATATTGGGTGGCCTGAGGGTGAATACATTTTCAGCAAATTTTCATTTTTGGCTAAACTTAATTCCTTAATTCCTTTAAGCCATTTAATGAATGGACGAAGGTCCTGCTAGATGATATCTTTACTAGAAACATCACACATAGCTAAAGACATGATTTAACGTAAATTAAAGTATTTCCAGTTCCTTACAACAGCTTGTTGGACTCTAACCTCACCATAAAGCCACAGAGACAACAGAAAACTAAAACATAGATAAGACAAGTGAAGAGTTCCTTGAAATGTTCTTTTTTCCTACCAAAGACCACGTTTTAAAATGTTTTGAACAGTCTGGGTCACTTTTAATCATTAAAAAAATTAGATGACCCTATAGTGCAGGGGTGGCGAACGTCAGCCCTGCCCTGCGGAGTTTTGCTTCAACCCTAATCAAACCCACCTGAACAAGCTAATCAAGGACTGAAGGGTTACTAGAAAGCTACAGGCAGGTGAGTTTAAAGTAGGGTTGGAGTTGAACTCTGCAGGGCTGCGGCTCTCCAGGACTGCCATAGCGTTTTGTGAGTGGTTGCCAAAGCATTGATATGCAGTGGCAGCCACTTTTTTTGGTGGTTGCTTATTGGAACAAGATGACATTTATGATAATTTGGTCCCTAGATATGCCTCACCCCTCCTTAAATTATATTATATAGTATTATTATGCACCATCACTTTAAACTCAAAGTAATGCTTTTATGTAATTAAAACATATAAGACATTAAATAATGGACTGGAGTTGGGCTGATTGCTTATGGTTTACTGTAATGTGTTTATCAGCTGTTTGACAGCATCGATTCACCGCAAAGGATCCATTGGTGAGCATGATGTAACGCTCATTTTTTTCCAAATCTGTTCCTATAAAGAAACAAACTACATCTTGGCTGGCCTGAAGGTGAGAAAAATTTCAGCAAATTTGAACTATTTTTTTAAAGATTACCCTACAGTGTGTTGTGAGTGGCTGCCACAACATTGATATGCAGTTGCAGCCATTTTTGGTGGTTGCTTATTGGAACAAAATGACATTTATGATAATTTGGTCCCTAGATATGCCTCATCCCTCCTTAAATTATATTCTATGCTATTATTATGCTATTTTATGGTTCATTAGGCTGATCACTTAAGTTACAGCACACTTTTCTTTAGGGCACTTTTACTCTGATGTCTTTATCAGCTGTTTGGACTCTGACGGCACCCATTCACTGCAAAGGATCCATTGGTGAGCATGATGTAACGCTATTTTTTTCCAAATCTGTTCCTATAAAGAAACAAACTACATCTTGGCTGGCCTGAAGGTTAAATTATATTCTATGGTATTATGTTGTTATTTTATGGTTCATTAGGCTGATCACTTAAGTTACAGCACACTTTTCTTCAAGGCACTTTTACTCTGATGTCTTTATCAGCTGTTTGGACTCTGACGGCACCCATTCACTGCAAAGGATCCATTGGTGAGCATGATGTAATGCTACATTTTTCCAAATCTGTTTCTATGAAGACACAACCTACATCTTGGGTGGCCTGAGGGTGAGTACATTTTCAGAAAATTTTAATTTTTGGCTGAACTATTCCTTTAAGCCATTTAATGAATGGATCTGCCTTTCCCAGCACTGATTTAGTCTAATTTAACTACTTACACTTGTCTCATTCGTCTGGCTGCGAGTATAATGAAGAAGGACCTTGCAAAGTGGAAACAGCTTGTTAAACAGATGTTAGATGGGAGGACAAATAGGTACAATGTCTTAGCCTATTTATTAGTGACTTGCCTTGGTATATTATGAGTATGCTAGTGTAGATTATAGTCAAGCTCATTTACTGAACCCAAACTGTATGCTGCCCTCTAGTGGATGGAATCACTCATGAGCATCTAATAAGAAGGATAATTTGTCTTCAGAGTAATCGAACAATCACATTGATTTCGAGTCAGGGATGCCCATCCTGTGCCCATGATATGATATGAATAAAAGGCCCGTGGGAGTTCCTCGCCTGTGCACAAATATCAAATGTGCTGCCTCTGAAGTTTCCAATTACCTCGACTGCTTCCTCCAGCACTACAACAGAGGTGCCGACAGATTTCAATTTGAGCGGTATTGATTTTTGCACAAGCTGCAGAGGTTCTGCTAGATGATATCTTTACTACAAACATCACACATAGCTAAAGACATGATTTAACGTAAATTAAAGCATTTCCAATTCCTTACAATAGCTTGTTGGACTCTAACCTCACCATAAAGCCATAGAGTCAACAAAAAACTAAAACATAGATAAGACAATTGAGGACTTCCTTAAAGATCTTCCTTAGATTTTTTTTTTCCTACCAAAGATCAAGTTTGGATCACTTTCAATCATTAAAAAAAAAGATGATCCTATAGTGTTTTGTGAGTGGTTGCCACAGCACTGATATGCAGTTGCAACCGTTTTTTTTTTTTTTTGGTGGTTGCTTATTGGAACAAGATGACATTTATGATATTTTGGTCCCTAGATATGCCTGAGCCCCCTTAAATTATATTCTATGGTATTATGATGCTATTTTATGGTTCATTAGGCTGATCACTTAAGTTAAAGCACACTTTTCTTCAGGGAACTTTTTGCACTGTCACAGTTTAAACTCAAAGTAATGCTTTTATGTAATTAAAAACACATTTTCTTCAGTTCTACACTGAGCTGAATAATGCTTTGTGGGATTGCATTAAGATTTTGGAAAGATACTGCCAGCTTGTCATCACTAGATGGCACTCACTACAAGGAAACTACACTGTAACTCTGTTCAGGAAAATCTGGTAGAGCTGAAGTATCTGCAAAATGTAAATTATTTTACCAAAATAAGAGGGATCATACAAAATACATGTTATTTTTTATTTAGTACCGACCTGAAAAAGATGTTTCACATAAAATATGTTCACATATAGTCCACAAGAGAACATAGTAGTTGAATTTATAAAAATGAGCCAGTTCAAAAGTTTACATACACTTGATTCTTAATACTGTGTTGTTACCTGAATGATGCACAGCGGTTTTATTTTTCTTTGTTTAGTTTAGTTTTGTTTAGTGATAGTTGTTCATGAGTCCCTTGTTCGTCCTGAACAGTTGAACTATCCACTGTTCTTCAGAAAAATCCTTCAGGTCCCATCAATTCTTTGGTTTTTCAGCATTTTTGTGTTTTTGAAACCTTTCCAACAGTGACTGTGTGATTTTGAGATCCATCTTTTTACACTGAGCACCAATTAGGGACTCAGATGCAACTATTACAGAAGGTTCAAACACTCACTGATGCTTCACAATGACAAATTATGCATTAAGAGCCAGGGGGCAAAAACTTTTGAACAGAACGAAGATGTGTACATTTTTCTTATTTTGCCTAAATATCAAACTTTTTCATTAGTACTGCCCTTCAGAAACTACAGAAAATACTTACATGTTTTCCAGAAGACAAAATAAGTTAAATATACCCTAATCTTCTAATTAAAAAGCTCTTAATGCATCATCTTTCCCGTCTGAAAAGCATAAGTCAGAGTCTCAGTGTGAAAAGATGGATCTTAAAATCATACAGTCATTGTTGAAAAGGGTTTAAATACACAAAAACGCTGAAAAACCAAAGAATTTGTGGGACCTGAAGGATAAAAACACTTAGGTTAAACTCAACCAAACTTCTGCCACATTTACTGTGACTTTAACACAGAACGAGGCATTTACTAGAGCCTTGAGTATATGCAAATTCACTTTAGTCATTCTTGGCCTTCAAATCTGAGGTGTTGGTCATCAATCCTATGATCATATCATCCCAAGTGAATAAAGCCCTAAGAATCTCACTCATCCCTAACAGTTGAGCACACCCACAGGCAAATATGATTAAGGTCAAAGACTCAATCCAGCCCAGATCACGTGTAGAGTTCCTGCTGTGGAAGATACATCCGTGCAGAGGGTCAATGAGAGGCCAGGAAAAACACTGCTTGAATCATAGTAACCACTACGGAATCGGCCAGTTGTACTTCCACACCCTGGCTAAATCAAGCCTGGACATCCGACACATGCTATGGGGGGGTTCGTGTCAATACGCTGACTCCCTTGCTGGAGATAGTACATGTGGCAAAGAATGCACAGCGATCGGAAACACATCTCACATAACATCCAAGATGTGTACTTAACAAAATGATCACAGCAAGGAGTTGTCTCCAAGAGCACTCACTATGATACACATGCTATTATCTCTCATAATCAAACCTCTCTGACTCACTCTAATAGAGGCACATCATCCTGTGCTCTCTCCAAATTTAGAAGCGAGATTAGGAGAAATGGGCCCTGCAGCTCCAGACATGGAAAACAGGATTGATATAACTTGGATTCAGTTGTGTAACTCCGCTACAGATGACAGACTTCCTCGAGTGAAAGTTCGCACAAAGGGAGGGTTGCCGACTACTTGTGGATAAACTCAAGCAACACTTTGAACATTTGCAACCTAAATAGCACAGTTTATTTGATTCCAATAAGAACAAGCGCAATTTATGCTGGAAATGTTTTTATTACCCCAAGAGAAAAAGCTTTATAGACCGGTACTGTGTTTGTGTGCTGGAGAAATTATATGAAAACGCATTTTGGCAATGTTCAGAGATAAATACCTTCTGTGAGGATGTAAGGTTTATTATTAGTCATGTTTTTACTCTCCAAATGCCTTTCTTGGGTTCCCCCCACACCCCAGTGCTAATACAGTATCTGTTTAAAACATTATTGGAAACAAGAAAAAAAGCCTAGAGCGTATAAATGGTACCAGGAGGATCTACCTGCTTTAGATCAATGGTGCAGATATAACAGAAATGGAAACCCTTACGTAACTACTCCAACTTAAAGAACAAATGTTCAAGTAAAACCTGGAAATAGGTTGGTGATGCACAGTTTTACAGTATTATAATGCACATTTGAGTACGCTCAATGTGTATGTTAACTGATTTCTGGCACCATTATTATTATTATTAGGCATGTAATTCAAAAGTTTGGGGCCAATGTTTTTTTTTCTACATTTGAAAGAAATGATTGCTTTTATTCAGAAAGGATGTAATAAATTGATTAAAAGAGACCTTTTTTGACAAATACTTAAATTTCTATTTAAAGAATCCTGGAAAAAAATGGTATTTGCGTTTTACTATATTGATTAAATCCATTTTTGGTGAGCATATGAACATTAGAGTATAGCAGTCCATTTCTGTCATTGAATAATAAATAAAACAAAGTAATTTCGACAAAGTAATGTCTCACAATTCTGACTTTTTTCTCATAACTGAGAGATATAAACTTTCAGTTCTGACTTTTCTTGCAATTGTGAGTTTGTATCTCGCAATTCTGATTTTGTAACTGTTCTTGTATCTCAAAATTTTTACTTTAATTCTCAGAGTTGTGAGTTTATATCTCACAATTGACTTTTTCACCATAGTGCAAGTTTAAATTTCACAATTCCGACTTTTTTTCTCAGAACTGAAAGATATAAAAACTTGTAATTCTTTTCTTGCAGTTGTAAGTTTATATCTCACAAATCTGACTTTATAACTCGCAATTGTTCAAAAAGTCTCAATCTCAAAATTGACTATTTTTCAAAATTGTGAGTTTATATCTCACAACTGACTTTTTTCTTAGAAATGAGTTTAAAATCTCACACTTTCGACATTTTTTCTCAGAATTGTGTGATGTAAACTTGCAATTCTAACTTTTTTCCTCAGAACTGAAAAATATAAACTCGCACTTCTGACTTTTCTCACAATTGTGAGTTTATATCTCGCAATTGGGTAGTTGACAAATAAAAATTGGACTGTGTCCTATAGTGTGACATACAAAAAATGTAGAAAAAAAAAAAACTTAACATACAAATAACATGAGAAAAATGTATCTTCATTCTTACAGTTACAAATAGCATGAGAGGTTATATATATATATATATATATATATATTTTTTTTTTTTTTTTTTTTTTTTTTATGGGGTTTTTGCCCTTATTTGATAGGACAGTTGAGAGCAGACAGGAAAGCATTGGGTGAAGAGAGGGGGAGGGATCGGCAAAGGACCTCAAGACGGGATTCGAACTCGGGTCGCCGGCAGCACAGTTGCGCTATGTGTCGGCACACTAACCACTGTGCTTTTTTTTTTCCAGTCACACCATAGGACACATTGATACGTCAACTACCCAACTGCAAGTTTGTATCTCAAAATTTTGACTTTATTTCTCAGAATTGTGAGTTTCTCCCACAATTTTTTTCTCAAGTGTTTAAATCTCACAATTCTGACTTTCTCAGAATTAAGAGATGTAAACTCTATCGCAATTCTGACTTTTTCTCAAAACATTATGTTTATATCTCACAATTCTGACTTTTTTTACTCACAATTGCAAGTTTGTATCTTGAAATGTTGATATTATTTCTCAGAATTGTGAGTTAACATCTCACAATTGACTTCTTTCTCAGAAGTGTGTTTAAATCTTACAATTTTGACATTTTTGTATCTCAGAACAGCATTGTATTGTAAGATATAAACTTGCAATTGAGGAAAAAAACTGAACTGCGAGTTTATACAATGCTATTCTGAGAAAAAATAAGTCAGAATTGTGAGCTATGAACCCGCAATTCTGAGACCGAAAGTCAAAATAGTGAGATATAAAGTCGCAATTCCATCTTTTTTTAATAAAATAAAATAAATAAATAAATAAACAGCACAATCATATTGCTATTGCCACTATAAAAGAGCAACCAGAAAATCTAAAGCAAATAAGGTGGAAAGGTGAATTTGGGACATACCACTAAGCAAACAGTCTACTAATGCAGTCTCCATGTTCACCTCAACTAAAAGCACACCGCCTCTGTTCATACACAAGAGAGACTGGCAACCCTGATCGTGTAGAAACCTTTCTTGCTGAAAGACGTGAGATCAACTTTGACCCTCACTGAAAATTGCAATGAAAACATAAGAGCAGACTGGAGAGCTTTGCTGAAAGGGGAGCTTTATGAAGAGAATACATAAAGTAGTCAATAGGTTAAGTCCAATTTCTAAACGTGATCTTTTGGAGGCTGGACACAGCGAAAGCAAACACATCAGGTTAAAGAAAAAAGAAAACACAAGAGCATTATGGTTAATAACATGGACTGCTAACAGAAACATTGCAGGCTCTATTACTGCCATCACAATCAACACTGTGTCCTCGGCCGCCTTCTCCAGGGGGACGCTAACTGCAATCAGGGTACTAAATTGCTTTGGATGAAAAGTGTCTGCTACATGGAAAGGAATCCTTAAACTAAACACGTATAGCCATTAAGACTGAGTCAAACCTGGTGTCCATGGTGCGATAAAGATCGCCATGTCCTTTCCTAACAAAGCTGAGCCACTTTAGGTCTTCATTAGCAGGTAAATGCAACAAAATTCATTATTATTGGCCCCAACTGGATAGAGCATTATATATATATATTATATTATTATATTATATTATATTATATTATATTATATATTATATATATAGAGCATTATATATTTATATTTTAAAAATGTATATTATATATAAATATATTTAATATATAAACATTACATTTTTCTTAAAAATACACATGCATGTGTGTGTATTTATATATGTATATTAATATTATGTACACAAATCTTTTAATTTTGGATGCAATTAATCGTTGCCCAGCACGAAATATATGTATAACATGCTGATTTGATAATTCTAGTTAATTCAAGTAGTTTTGCAAAGGTGAGTCAAAGGTGAGAACAACAGATTTTTACATTCATATGGTCCCTCAGGGGCCATCCATGTCTCTTTTCAAAAAGTTTAATTCTGAGACAAGAGGACGAACAAAATTGGCAAATGTAATTCATAGACCATCATCATCCCCCACTGCGGGAAGTGCTTAGCTCTATTCCATTACATGCCGCAGACAAAGTGGCTGAAAGATTAAGTGCAAATATCACAGATATTTTGGCATTTAAAAAAAAAAAAAAACATTTCCTAAGCTGATAACTTCCTCCACTCTATTTTCTCACTAGTTAAGCCACAGAAGAAACTTCAGTTGTTTTTATATTACATGCTGAATAATTCATACCCTCAAGAGAGTCAGGCGGAGGAAGCCTTCAAGAGGAAGGCTCTGCGTCATTCTTCCCTGACACTGACACAAAAAAATACTCATTAAAGAAAAATAGCAGACAGAAACGATAATGTACCTTGTTAAAAATAAACTTCAGACAGTCATTCTAACATTGGGAACACAAGCTTGGACCACAAAACCAGTAACAAACAGCATGGGAATGTTTGTAGCAATAGCCAACAATACATTGCACAGGTCAAAAATTATCAATTTTTCTTTTATGCCAAAAAATCATTAGGATATTAAGTAAAGATCATGTTCCATGAAGGTATTTAGTAAATTTCCCACCGTAAATATATCAAAACGTATTTTTAAATTAATAATATACATTGCTAAGAACTTCATAGGGACAGCTTTACAGGCGATTTTCTCAGTAATTTGATTTGATTTTCAAATAGTATCTTGGCCAAATATTGACTGGTTTTGTAATTCAGGGTCAGGTAAGTGTTAAGTAAATGTTAATTCCTCATGATATGACTTGAGGATCCAGCAAAAACACTTGGCCCCAACTGGATAGAGCAGAAATGGAAATTTTGCTAAATGCAAACCACTTGAGTTGCACTCAAGGTATCCAAAACACTTACAAGCCTCTCGTTGTTTGTTTGTTTCTTGCCTTTTGTAATTTAATTCAGCATTCCATTTAAATTAAACCTGACCTTAACCCTTAATTTGAAGCATCTGAAGAAACAACAAACACATCAATAAGCGTAAATGATGTGTTTGATCACATTGCAAACTGCAAAAAGTTTGTCTGATGAAGAGCCACACGGCTCAAAACGTCACCTGTGGTGAGAAAATTAAATAAACATTTTTGGAGCTGTGGTCTGCCAACCTTTTTTTCAAACTGCAAAAAGTTGCCATCAACTTTTAGTTGTAGAGGAAGAATGAACTTTAACTTGTTCTTTTCATTAGCTTTTCCATCCCAGTACAAATACCTGACAAAGCCTGGGTGTAGGTCTCTCTCCTGGCAATGCCCATTCGCACAGCTGTACAGAGAGCCAAATGTTACTATGCGTCTCAGCTCCAGGCAGTGAACACTTTGGTTACCTGCCTCAGGAACCACCGTCACAGTGGGCAATCAGAATCTTCAGAAACCTGCCAGTCCAGCATACCAAACAGGGCATCTATATTCTCAGCAGATTTCGGGATTTAAATTTAGCAGCCATTTTGTCAGCATTCAGTCTTGACAGAACACATTGTGTATGTGTGTGTGTGTGTGCGTGAATACACAAGCTTTCTAGACTCCTTTTTAACTTCTACAAAAGAATAGTTCACCCAAAATATGAAAATCCATCAGTTTACATTTTTTCATTCAAACATTAATGCATTACTTTTTTGGGTAGGAATACAAATTAGATGTTTTGGAGAATGAAGCTGGTTATTTTTCATGAGGAATAACACTACAAAGCTTAAAAAAGGTTGCAAAGTTTTCTTTAAAGGATTAGTTTAATTCCAGAATAAAAATTTCCTCGTAATTTACTCACCCCTATGTCATCCAATATGTTCATGTCTGTCTTTCTTCAGTTGAAAAGAAATTAAGATTTCTGAGGAAAACATTCCAGGGTATTCTCCATATAGTGGACTTCAATGGGAGCCAATGGGCTGATGGTCTAAATTACAGTTTCATTGCAGCTTTACATGAGGGCTCTTCATGATCCTAGCTGAGGAATAACGGTCTTATCTAGGTCTTATCTAAGGGTCTTATCTTAAAAAAAAAAAATCTTCGACGCATGTCTACGAAGCATTATGTAATCATGTTGACAAGGTTCTTCGCCTGTGTACTTCGGTTCAAAAAACATCTAATTTTCGCCTCCAACTTCAAAATTGTCCAACACCATAGTTTTACCTTTTTTGTAAAGGGTGTTTGACTTTCTTTGCACGTTCGCTTTGTAAACATTCCTACGTAAAGTGTGACCTTTCCAACATGACTATGTAATGTGCGAAGTCAAGCTAGTGCAAGATGAGCATTTTTGGTTAAAAAGTACATAAATTTGTTTTTTTTTTTTTTTTTTTTTTAAGAAAACAACATCGTTTCACTAGATAAGACCGTTATTCCTCGGCTAGGACTGTGTAGAGCCCTTTGAAGCTGCACCGAAACTGCAATTTGCACCATCATCCCATCAGCTCCCATTGAAGTCCACTATATGGAGAAAAATCCTGGAATGTTTTCCTCAAAAACCTCAATTTCTTTTTGACTGAAGAAAGAGAGACATGAACATATTGGAAGAAATATTGGAGTAAATCATCAGGAAATTTTTATTCTTAATCCTAAGGGGTCATCGGATGCCCATTCTCTACAAGTTGATATGATTCTTTAGGGTCTTAATGAAAAGTCTATAATATACTTTGGTTAAAATTTTTTAATGGTTGTGTAAAACAACACCATTTTACCTTGTCAAAATGAGCTTTGCAAAAATCAACCCATTCTGATAGATTATTCCTTTAAATGCAAATGAGCTCTGCTTGCCCCGCCCCTCTCTTCTCTCTGTGGAGTAACGAGATATTGTTTACTTTAGCCACGAAACTTGCTAACTAGCATGTTACTAGGAAAGGTGATTGCAGAGATTCACAAAAAAAAACCTTATACTCATTTCTGCTGTAGGTGAAGCTGGATCACGAATGATTTGCGCGAACATAGACGCATTTATGTAGATCAGAAGGCGCATTCCCTTCACAAACAAACGTAATCCACTGCATCTTCAGCGGCTCAGATGTCTGGAGTAAATGACGACCACTATGTTCATTATTACATCCAGAAACACATCACCTCAATCGCTCAATCTGAGATATTCTTGTCTAACTTACATCCCTGCTTCAGCATCGAAACAATGGAGGTCGGACTGTTACAGCTGATTTAAGGCGGGTCTGAGGTAAGACGCTCATGTCAATCAACCATCGTGGGAGCGGCTTTTGTTGGTGTGACGCCACACCAGGCATCTGAGAACGGCTCGATATGAAAATATTAATTTTACATATTAATTAAAAACCACTGCACAGATTTTTATCATTATAGGGTAGATTTGTACATACACTGCCAACACACATTAATGTTCAAACAACATGTAAAAGTGAACTTTGCATCCGATGACCCCTTCAAGTCATCCAATAGCTTTGACCAAAATGTAAGTCCTTATTCACTTACAATCTTCGTGAACAAATAATTCAGACTGATTATGTGAAATAGTTTAAATGATTTATTAAAAAGATCCAATTCAAAAGATTGATTCAACATGAGGATATCAAGATTTTAAGAAATGACTTAAATTTCAGTCTGTCCCTCACACAAAGGAATTATACGTTTTAAAAAGACATTTATGATGATTTTATGGTCATTCTGCATATTTTAAGCTATCATTCACTCCATTACAACCAGTTCACCAACCAACTACATTGTTCAAAACATCATCTTTTCTGTCTCACAAAAGAAAGCAAATCATCCTAGAACATGAAAATGCACATTTTGGGTAAACGATCACTTTAAATCCATTTATAGCCTTGACACTTTTCTTACCTTTGCACCAAGGGCACTTTTAAAATTAAATTACACCAAATTAACATTCACTTTGAGCCTGACCTCAATGCATTATTGTAATTTATAAGCTAATGTCTAATTTAGCCTCTAGTGTTTCGCTGACACTTTGAGATTTGTACTGCATCCTTTCAAACACCCCGCTTACATAAGACATTAATTACCACCCTACTGAGATGCACTTTAATATTGTCCTGCTCAATTTTTAATGCTATATAAGTAAAACTTTCCCTGCAGAGGAGAACAAGTGGAGAAAACCGGAAACCTGTTTCCTTTCCACAATGGAAACTGGCCCAAAGAGACTACCTGACTGGAAGCAACACAGTCTCACTCTGTAGTTTTTCAGCAAACCATCCCATTCACAGAAAAGCCCACAGACGATTACAGTATGAATAAAGTAAAACACATGAAAATCTGATTATGACCCAATTACTTTAATAACTCCCTTATGCTATTTTTCAACAGGGCATACTAACCCATTTTCTTAATTGGTTTACAAGGGAAATGTTTAATGAAACCAAACTCTTAATAAGTAGGTCATGTGCAAAAAATAATTACAAAAAGAGTCAAGGTCACTTCTGACCGTTGATTTAAAAGAACACGGTGTGCTCTCATCAGGTTTGACAGGGAAATTGATGGAGGTGGGAGAGGATGTGGAACCAAACGTGCTGGGGAAAAAAAAAAAAAAAAGAATAATACAACTCATTTTTAGTCCTCTGGTTATTCCTTTGAAGGATGAAGGGGAAACTCTAACTGTTCAAACGTGCAGGTGGTTGTTGTTGGCAGCAGTGAATTCACTGATCCATAAAAATTAGAGCATTAAAAACATAAATCATTTTCTTGACCAGGGGCTGTGCTGTTAAAATCAAATAACAGCTTCTATTTTAGGACATCGTACCAACAATATTACAATTTTAATGCCCTGCGAACTTTATGCATGACAAAATACCACATGGCTCCCAACAAAATGGTTTTCCGTGTTCCACATGTGCTTTATGGTCCTGAAAGCTTTCTCAGTCATAGCCTATGAAAACCAATGTGGTGAAGATGGGCTCATATTACAACTGATGGGACAAATCAATAAACCATAGCATTATAATAGTCTGTTTTCAACAAACTAAACCAAATATTGATCAAAATGCTGAAAAAAAGGTGCGGTTTCTAAATACACTATTATTTTAGATACTAGACACAACCATATAAGTTGAAGATGTCAAATAGCAATACATATACTAAATATTAAAATACTAAATTGATTTTTAACGTAGTTGCTTATATCCTGCTTCACTCTGAAATAAGAAAAAAAAATGTAACTAAACAAGTAAATAAAAAAAAATTAAAACAATAAAATAAATGAATAAATAAGTCAACATAAATGTAAAAAAAAATAAAGAGTAAATATAATGAAGCAAAAAAATGAATAGAAGTAAAAAGTGAACTAAATGAATAAAGAATTAATTTAAAAAAAATTGCACACTACCAGTCAAAAGTTGAACAGTAAGATTTTTAATGTTTTTTAAAGAAGTCTCTTCTCCTCACCAAGCCTGGATGTATTTGATCCAAAACAGTAAAATTCTAAAAAAATTTTTACTATTTAAAATAACTGCTTTCTATTTGAATACATTTTAAAATGTAATTAATTCCTGTGATCAAAGCTACATTTTCAGCATCATTACTCCGGTCTTCAATGTCACATGATCAGAAATCATTCTTATATGCTGATTTGCTGTTCAAGAAATATTTATTAATATTATCATAAATATTTAAAACAGTTGAGTGCAATTTTTCAGAAATAAAAAGCTTTTGTAACACTATACACTATACCATTCAAAAGCTTTTTTATTTGGAAAAGAAATTATAGAAATTAATACTTTTATTTAGCAAGGATGCTTTAATTTAATCAAAAGTGATGATAAAGACATTTATACTGTCACAAAATATTTCTATTTCAGATAAATGCTGTTTTTATAAACTTTTTATTCAAAGAATCCTGAAACAAATTCTACTCAGCTGTTTTCAGCATAATAATATTACATTTTTTGAGCAGCAAATCAGAATATTATAATGATTTCTAAAGGATCATGTACTTGAAATCAAAGGAATAAATTAATTTTAAAATATATTCAAATAGAAAAGAGTTATTTTAAATAGTAAAAATATTTCAACATTTTACTGTTTCTGCTGTACTTTGGATCAAATAAATGCAGGCTTGCTGAGCAGAAGAGACTTCTTTAAAAAAACATTAAAGGAGAAGTCCACTTCCAGAACAACAATTTCCAAATAATGTACTCACCCCCTTGTCATCCAAGATGTTCATGTCTTTCTTTCTTCAGTCGTAAAGAAATTATGATTTTTGAGGAAAGCATTTCAGGATTTTTCTCCATATAATGGACTACATTGGTCCCCTGATTTTGAACTTCCAAAATGTAGTTTAAATGCAGCTTCAAAGGGCTCTAAATGATCCCAGTATAGGAAGAACAGTCTTTTTTTTTGGGAAAAATAAAAATTTGTATACTTTAAGTACAAAAGCTCGTGTAGCACAGGTTCTGGGATGCGTGTCCACGACACTACGAATCACGTCTATGTTCATCAGTCCCGTTCAAAAAGGTAGAGTATGGCGAAAAACTCCATCTTATTTTCTCCTACAACTTCAGAAACCTCTGACATGGTGGTACCTTTTAGTCTGTAAACAGCGTTTGACTTAATTGCACTTCCTTAGCCTCTGCATGTTCGCTTTGTAAACACTGAGTCTGTAGTTCTGCGTGACCTTTCGACGTGATTCAATAGTACGTAGTGTCGTTGACGAGCATCCCAGGGCCTGTGCTACACGAGCTTTTGTGCTTAAAAAGTATACAATTTTTTATTTTCCAAAAAAAAATGACAGATCGTTTTGCTAGATAAGACCCTTCTTCCTCGGCTGGAATCACTTAGAACCCTTTGAAGCTGCATTTAAACTACATTTTGGAAGTTCAGAATTTGGGGTACCAATCAAGTCCATTATATGGAGAAAAATGCTGAAATATTTTCCTCAAAAACCATAATTTCTTTATGACTGAAGACAGAAAGACATGAACATCTTGGATGACAAGGGGGTGAGTAAATTATCTGTAAATTGTTGTTCTGGAAGTGGAATTCTCCTTTAAAAATCATACTTTTTTTAATGATTACCTAGTACTTCAAGTTCTCACAGCACCTCTGACATCACGTTGTAACGCTCATTCTGACAAAGGTGAACACAGCAGTGAGGCATTCATATTTGACCCAAAGCAAACTGTGTGGTATGTGATCAATATCCTGTAGGCGTCTGTCTTTAGTGCTGCTAAACTAGACAGGACCAAAAGCAGAGCCGGGTTGCATTCCATGCGATCATACTGAATGACTGGACGAGCACGAGTTTCCCCTCAGCAGCTGCTGTGTGACTCTGTGGTGGACCGTTTTTTTATTTCCTTTTCCCCCTTTTCTTGAATCCTGGTATACGTTCTTATGCCCACAGCCTGTCCTGAGTCGCAGCACATGCTCGAATACTTTATTTACAGCTCAACCGCAAAGCACTGCCTTGTTTCCCCTCTTCCTTATTCTCTATCTTTCGGGAGAAAAAGTACAGCGCCATACGTGGCATTTTTAATAGAACCATTCCTACATTTTATTTTGGAATTTTCCAGTGAGAGCCTATATCATTAATGACTTTGGGTTGTTTTTTTGTAGTTGTTGTGGCTTGGAATAGAGGTCTGCACAGTGTGCGGTTTTAAAAACAGAAACAGCAAAAGTCATTTTTATTCTGCTTAACCTTGTTTGTATTGATCTTGTTTGGGAAATGTTGTGTCACACAGCAGCACACTCTGTTCCTGCACCGGAGGGAGAATTGTGGAAGTGTCTCTGTAGGCTTGGGACACACACAGAGATGTTTAAATACAATTACAGACTACAATGGAAATCTCTTTTTCAGCTATGATATAGCCTCCTAAAACTGAAAGGCCTTTAAAAGTAACTTAAATGGGTCATATGATTCATTTTCCTTAAATAATTGTACCTATAAATGC
The DNA here is from genome assembly GCA_019740295.1 of Labeo calbasu. NCBI lineage: Eukaryota > Metazoa > Chordata > Actinopteri > Cypriniformes > Cyprinidae > Labeo > Labeo calbasu. The sequence continues at coordinate 821 of JAHKKF010529471.1, read as the reverse complement.
TAAAAAACAACAACAACGCTTATTATGCTACGTCTTTAATGGATCTTTTGTGCAATGAGAAACAGCAATTTATTGCAAGTTTCTTGTTGGGACAAATACAATTTGCACTGTCCCATCCTTCAATAATAGCCTATTTCAAAGCCTGCATAAATAAAGGCACATTTACAAACCAATCCATCTTGCAGTGAGCAAACCATTACTGTGTAAAATTAAATTTTAGGCAACCTTTCCTAACACTGGGGACCTTCAGAGGTACTATAATAATAATAATAATAATAATAATAATAATAATAATAATAATAATAATAATAATAATAATAATAATAATAATAATAATAATAATAATAATAATAATAATAATAATAATAATAATAATAATAATAATAATAATAATAATAATAATAATAATAATAATAATAATAATAATAATAATAATAATAATAATAATTGTTGTTGTTGTTGTTATTAATAATACAAATAATTTAGTTAATTTAACACCAATTATTATTATTATTATTATTATTATTATTATTATTATTATTATTACTACTACTACTACTATTTATTGTTATTATTATTATTAGTTGTTCTTGCATTATTAATTGTTGTCAAATAATGAATAATGATAATAAAAAATGTTGTGCAATCTGTTTAATAATAATACTATTATTATTATTTAGTTATTTAACAGCAGCAGCAACAATTAAATCAAAAAATATTATTAACAATATTAGTTGTTGTTATACTGTTGGTATAATAATGATAATAATAATAATAATAATAATAATAATAATAATAATAATAATAATAATAATAATAAT
>JAHKKF010529470.1:0-22583 GCA_019740295.1 Labeo calbasu | reverse complement strand
CTTGTGGAAAATGGCCATCCGATGACCGCTTTAAAAGTTTGCTCAAGATTATTTTATGAATAAACTGTTAAAAAGACAATAAGAATTTTTTAAAATAGAAATGTCTTTACTGTAATAAAAAAAAGCAAGCAAGCAAAAAAAGCTTCCATTCAATTTTAGGAAAAGGGTCCCTCACAATGGGGACCCTTGGCATCAAAAAGATTGAAAGCCCCTGGTGTAAGACACAGGTCACCATTCATATCTTTATCCTGATATCTTGAGTCAGCTGGCTATGACTTTTATTATTGTCGGTGTTCAAATGTTATGCTGTTAAGTTGGATGTGATATTTGAACCAGGTGATATGGGGCCTATGGTAGCAGCCACATTTAAGCTGGGCATTGCAATCCTGAATGGAGGAAACACATCTGTCCAGCAGGTAGGTTTGAAAAGGTCAGGTTGGATTACAGATATGTTTGAACGATAACACAAAACCCCAAAGTTTTGACATTTAACAGGAAAACCAACTTTTATATAGCAACTTCTCTCATGTTGAATTCTCTCCAGAAAATGCTGGATTACCTGCGACAGAAGAGAGATGTGGGCTTCTTTCACAGTCTGGCCGGCCTAATGCAGTCTTGCAGGTTCAGTTGTTATTTGCTAATGCATTGTGAGATGTTTCCCTGCCAGAAAGCAGCTGCTCAAACCACCCAATAGTGGAGAAATGCTTTGTTCACTCATTTATTGCCAATCACCCTCCTTCTGCGTTCACTTTCGAAGTTACTTGGTATAATCAAGAGAAAAGAACATCGTTTTACCTCACTTTTTTCCCTTTCAATCTGTTCCTTTGCTGTAATTGGAAGTGTCTGTTGAGTGTCTGTGTTAGTTTGTAATATAAAAAAGAACAGGGCTGTGTTTTTGATGTTGCTTTTGTAATTTTGTGTCACAGCGTGCTGGATTTGAACGCGTTTGAGAGGCAGATCAAAGCGGAGAGTTTAGGAGTGGGTGCTGAGGACAATTCAGGTACATCACTGACATTCACAACAAAGTGCTTTGAAAAATGAATGCATCTATTAGAAGAGGCAGATATTTTCTTTTTATTGACATTGATTTGCCTATACCGCATTTTGCTTTCTCCTTCTCGCTCTTTTTCTCAGGCGACAGAGTGATGGCAGATGAACAGCTGACCTGTGATCTTTTCCGATTCCTCCAGCTTCTTTGTGAAGGCCATAATACTGGTTAGAACAAGGACTATGTTTTTTTTTCATTTAATATTGCAAGGTTCTTTTGTACCTATGGCTGTCAATGTCAGTAGGTGAAGTGTACCTGTACTATGTTTTGTTCCTACTTTAACCGTACTACAAACACTACAAATTCTTCAGACACCAGATATAATTTTTGATATTTTCTTTTTTTTTACTAGTGGGTGCAGGACACTATAGTTAATTTACTTAAGTGAGTAAACATGAGTAAACTGTGGCATATTATACCAAAAAATTCTTCATACAGTGGACTACGAGTGAAAAATTTGGGGCCAAAAATTATTCAATTTTGACCTGACCATGTTTTGCTTAAGTGTTTTTTTCTTTAATTTCTAATCCGACATTGTTACACCACAGACTGAACAAAATTAAGCATTGCTTTGTAATTGGTCAACAAAGTATTGACAGTTGTGTAAATATTGTCATAGTAGTAGTTGTCTAAGGTTTTTGGTTGATTGTAATTCATTACATACCCTTCTATCAAAGTTATCTGACATTATCAAGATGAATTTGTTCTGACACAGTTTAACTCTGAGTTCTTGTCATATTTTATTACCATTTTCTAAACTATAGCGAATGAACTGTGATAATGTGAGAAATATGGAAGGTGTCTGAATAAATTTTGGTTTGACTGTACATATGCCATTTAACTACAAACGCATTAAATGGATCAGAAGTGATAGTTTAGAAATGTATAATGCAACAAAATATATCTATTTCAAATATTCGCAAAATATTGATAATGGTGTTTCTTAAGCAACAAATCGGCATATTAGAATGATTTCTGAATGTAACACTAAAGACTGGAGTAACAGCTGCTGAAAATTCAGTTATAGTCAGTGCTATTAAATTGTAAAAATGTAAAAATGTAAAAAATATATGTATATTTTACAATATTACTATTTTGCTATATTCTTTACTCTGTTTATATATTAGTTTACAGATCTGCACACTATAAATCACAACGTATTTTAAGCAGACAAGTATGTAAGTAAATAAATACATAAATAATTTTCAGATTATATTAGTTTTTAAGACTAAGTTCAAGCATTTAAGAGCCTTTAAATCAGGTTTTTAAGATGAGAAATTCAGTCAAGTGCTTTAAAACTTTTGACTGGCAGTGTAACCCTAACGAAAAATGAATTAAAATACATTTATTTCATCCTAAGTATACTACAAATACATTTATATATTATGTACTTAATAAAAATACCCTACAATTGTACTTTTTGTATACCAAACTGGTATATTTACTGTCTGCTAAATTAGAACAACTAATTTTGTACTTAATGCACTTTATTTGTGCGGAAGTAGTGCTGAATTCCAACTAAAGATATACTTAAGTATATTTAATTGTGCTAAAGTGGAACTATTTTAAGTATACCTTAGGTGCACTTTTTTTTTGCATTTAAAGACTGATATTATTTAAAGATCATACAATCCTCATCAATAGTGACATTAAAACATATTTTAGATTTAATATTAAGAAATGTGCATTGTGCACAAGTAGCACTCCAAATAAAGTTTAATTACAATTGTTGTATCAGTAAATCTCTAGCAATATGTCAGGAAATATGTTAATATAATTTAACTATACTTAGCATAAAATAAATGCATTTTAAATCTATTACCGTTTTACTAGGGAAATTAAATCCAGGTGAGACTTCTAACAATATTTGCAGTATTTAGAAGTGGATTTTATTCTATTCGGAACTTGACATGTTTGAAATATCACCAATAAGCAAAAAAACACCATTGGCAGTATTGGAAACCCACTGGTGCACTACTGTAAGGCTAGCAACCGAAACATGTTTTGTTGTTTTGTTTTGTATCGTCAAGAAGGAAATTAATCCATAAAACTGAAATGGAAAAACAGTCTATACATTCTGAATGAAAGATTAATGATGTTACCTACACATTAAATCATTAGATTGTTTATTATTGATTAGTGTAATCTATTGACAGCCCTATTTTGCACACATCAATCTTAAACAGTGGTAATATTCTGTTCTATTTTTGTAAAAACTGAAGTCTGAAAATTCCCTAACAGATTTCCAGAATTACCTGCGCACTCAAACTGGAAACAACACAACAGTCAACGTCATCATCTCCACTGTGGACTATCTGCTCAGGGTCCAGGCAAGCCCACTGACTCAACCCCAAACATTTTTCATTTTGCCTGTCTGTAATATACATGAAAAGGAATGAAAAATGCGTGTTTGCTGCTGTAAGTGGTTTGGGAGTTTCAGCGCCGAATGGAGAAGGGCCCAAAACATTGAGACTAGCTTATCGCCAAATAATATTTCCATAAACCATTCACCGCTGACAGCCCACCTCCATTTTGTTTGTCTGATACTGAGAATGATGGATGGCCTCATATCTACAGGAGTCCATCAGCGATTTCTACTGGTATTATTCAGGGAAGGATGTGATTGATGAGCGTGGTCAGCACAACTTCTCCAAAGCCATCAACGTGGCCAAGCAAGTGTTCAACACACTCACTGAATACATTCAGGTAATTGCAAATAAGCAAATGGATCAGCGGTGATGGGGCTTGTTTGAAAAATCTGGCCAAAATGTAGAGATAATGAGTGATATTTTGATTACTGTGAGTCCTGAGATTCTATTATTTCCTCCTTTTTAATATTTTATTTAAAAAAATGCTTGTTAGAAGCCTGAGGTCAGAGGCCTTCGTGTACAAAACACAATGTGGTGTTTTCATATTGTGAAGCAACTTGTTTAATTAATCTCTTTCGCTAACATCAATTAAATCTTATAATTGTCTAATTTAGGGTCCGTGTACAGGCAACCAGCAGAGTTTGGCCCACAGTCGTCTGTGGGATGCTGTAGTTGGCTTCCTCCATGTGTTTGCCCAAATGCAAATGAAGCTTTCTCAGGTTAGCCTATGGACAAATTATTTTAAATCTTATGTGCTAATTTATTCATTGCAAAGAAAAATGTAGGAAACTCCAGGCAATAAAAGAGAAAATAATGGTGTTTTGTGTCTGCAGGATTCTAGCCAAATAGAGCTGCTGAAGGCTTTGATGGACTTACAAAAAGACATGGTGGTAATGCTGCTTTCCATGCTTGAAGGTAGGAGAATCAATAAAAGTCTTCGAATTTTTTAATGCTTTTCCATGTACTACTACTTCTGCTTGTTAGAAATGTGGCATTGTTGATTGTCCAATTAATATCAGTATACTAATATCAGTCTGCTTTTGCATTTGGCTGGATTGTTTGGTTCTTGTTTTTATGTTGGATTTACTTGAAAAAATCTTTACACAAACAGAATTGCACTGGTTTTCATACCAACTGATGCATATTGGCATTCACATGACTGGAAACCCACTTTTGCACCAATAAAAGGAGAAGTTCACTTCCAGAAAAAAATGTACAGATATTTTACTCACCCCATTGTCATCCAAGATGTTCAAGTCTTTCTTTCTTCAGTTGTAAAGAAATTTTTTTGAGGTAAACATTTCAGGATTTTTCTCCAAATAGTGGACTTGAATGGTGACAGCTAGTTTGAACTTCAAAATGCAGTTTACATGCAGATTCAAATGGCTCTAAACAATCCCAGCCGAGGAAGAAGTGTCTTATCTAGTGAAATGATCGGTTATGTTTTAAAAATGTTTACAGTTTATATACTTTCTATCCTCAAATGCATGAACTCTGTGCATTCGGGTTCATTACAGTTAGGGTAGGTCGAAAAACTCCCATCTTATTTTCTCCTCCCACTTCAAAATCGTCCTACATCGCTGCAGAAGTACCGACCCAGTGTTTATAATGTGAATGCGCAAGGAGGGTCAAACACTCTTTAAAGGATAAAAAAAGGATAAAACTACAATGTAGGATGATTTTGAAGTTAGAGGAGAAAATGAGATGGCAGTTTTTCGACATTCCCTAACTGTCATGAACCGGTTCACGCAGAGCTAGACAAGACGAGCATTTGAGGTTGAAAAGTATATAAATCGTCATTTTTTTTCAGAAAATTACTGATCGTTTCGCTAGATAAGACCCTTCTTCCTTGGCTGGGATCGTTCAGAGCACTTTGAAGCTGCATTTAAACTGCATTTTGGAATTTTTTTCTCAAAGAACATCATTTCTTTACGACTGAAGAAAGAAAGACATGAACATCTTGGATGACAAGGGGGTGAGTAAATTATCTGTAAGTTTTTGTTCTCCTTTAAATTCTGAAGTCCACTCCAAAATCTGTAGTGTGAAAGTGTCCTACAGTCATTTTGAGAATCTCAAGTCTTATTAAACAGGAATCATTGATGCAGACTTTAAAAATGAGGCAAATGCAAAATTCTGCTCTAAAGCAGCTGTTGCAAAACAATAGTGCCATTAAACTCCAGTCAGCTTAACGTTGGTTCAGTTCAATATCTGTGTAAAGTTTATGAATTATGAAACAGGTTCAGTTCAGCGATTAGTACCTCAACATAAATCTGACCCTGGACCACAAAACCAGTCATAAGTAGCACGGGTATATTGGTAGCAATAGTCAACAATACATTGTATGAGTCAGAATTATCGATTTTTCTTTTTATGCCAAAAACCGTTAGGATATTAAGTAAAGATCATGTTCCATGAGGATATTTTGTAAATTTCCTACTGTAATATATCAAAACTTAATTTTTGATTAGTAACATGCATTACTAAGAACTTCATTTGGACAACTTTAAAGGTGATTTTTGCACCCTCAGTTTCCAGATATTCAAATAGTTGTATCTCAGCCAAATATTGCCTTAAGCCTAACAAATCATACATCAATGGAAAGCTTTCAGCTTTCAAATGATGTGTAAATCTCAATTTCGAAAACAATTAACCCTTATGACTGGTTTTGTGGTCCAGGGTCACAAATATTTCTTTGTCTTTCTAGGAAATGTAGTGAATGGGACCATTGGCAAACAGATGGTAGATATGCTAGTAGAATCATCCAGCAATGTGGAGATGATCCTCAAGTTCTTCGACATGTTCCTCAAACTCAAAGACCTCACGTTGTCTGAAGCCTTTCGCGAATATGATCCAGACGGCAGAGGACTCATTACCAAGAAGGACTTCCATCGAGCTATGGAAGGGTTCAAGCGCTACTCTCAATCAGAGATCGAGTTCCTGTTATCCTGTGTGGAGACGGCAGAAAGCGAGCTTCTGGATTACCCAGACTTTGTGGCACGATTTCATGAACCAGCCAAAGATATTGGCTTTAACGTGGCCGTTCTTCTAACCAATCTGTCTGAGCACATGCCTAATGATGGGCGCTTGCAGAATTTCCTAGAGCTGGCGGACAGTGTGCTTAAGTATTTCCATCCTCACCTGGGAAGGATCGAAATCCTGGGCAGCGGGAAACGGATCGAAAGGGTCTACTTTGAGATTAGCGAATCCAGTCGCACACAGTGGGAGAAACCGCAGGTATTAAATAATGATTTGCTAAATGTGCTTTTTTGGTCTGCTAATGTGTGTTTTATATGAATGCGTGTTCTTAATGATTCAGGTAAAGGAGAGCAAACGGCAGTTCATCTTTGATGTTGTGAATAAGGGAGGAGAGAAAGAAAAGATGGAGCTATTTGTCAACTTCTGTGAAGACACTATTTTTGAAATGCAGCTTGCTGCACAAATATCTGGTTCAGAGAGTGGGGAGGAACTGAAAGCGAACGATGACAAGGAGGAGAAAGACAAGGTGGAGAAAAATGAAAACCTTGCTGAAGACAACAGGATGACCTTTTCCATAAGGAACATCAGAAAACACTTAAAGAGGATAACCATCAGGAGTATCATGTTAGCGATCTTCTCATTCTTCCACAATGTTCTGTTGTTTATCACTCATGCCTTTTTAGGTCTGGTTTGGTTCTGCCTTTATCTGCTCTACCACATCTTCTTGAGCGGATGGATTATTGACGTGGCTAAAGAAGTGAAACTGGCCGAACTTTTAGGTGACTTCCGGGATCCTACCATGGTTGAGACCATTGGGTTCGGAGAAGGAGCGGTCAGAGAGAATAATACGAGTCATACACGTGCCTTCTCTTCTCGCGGTAGTCTTAGAGGCATGAGTCTAGATCTGTCCGCGGTGTCCAGGGACCCCCAGCTTCTCACAGATATTTTCGGCTTGTGTTTGAAGAAGGAAGGAGGAAAGTACACGCTGTCGAGCAGAGACCAACATGCCAGTCTGGATGAATTTCTAAACACGTCCAAATATCAGGTCAATAGTCTTGAGTATACTATTGTCAACTTACTAAAATGTAAAAACATTTTAAATTTTAACGGAATTCTTGAAGTCATGGTATTGGTTGCTAGACATTTGGTTAATTTTTGGATGTTTTTGCCCATGAAGTGGATATTTTTATCCTTTTAAAAAATGTTGTTCACAAAGTTGACATTTGTGTCCAATAAGTGGACATTTGTGTTAACATTTGTGACCACTAAATAGACATTTGTGTCCACTTAGAAAATTTTAATTATACGTTTTAATTAGAAAATGTAGTGGAGTAAATGTAAAAGTAGTCTGAAATATAAAAACTCAAGTAAAGTACAGATACTCCCAATACATACTTATGTACTGTAACGAAGTATTATTACTTTGTTACATTTCACCACTGCCAGTAAGTGGACACTTTTGTTAACATTTGTGACCACCATATGGACATTTGTGTCCACTTTGAACATTTGTGTCCAATGAGTGGACATTTGTGTCCAGTAAGTGGACATTTGTGTCCACTTTTAAAAATATTTTGTCCAATAAGTTGACATTTGTGTTAACATTAAATGTGTGACCACTAAATGGACATTTGTGTCCACTTTGAACATTTGTGTCCAATGAGTGGACATTTGTGTCCAGTAAGTGGACATTTGTGTTAACATCTGTAACCACTAAATGGACATTTGTGTCCACTTTTAAAAATATATTGTCCAATAAGTTGACATTTGTGTTAACATTAAATGTGTGACCACTAAATGGACATTTGTGTCCACTTTGAACATGTTTGTCCAATAAGTTGACATTTGTGTTGACATATGTGTTTAATAAGCAAATGTTGTATCCACTTTACGCACTTGCGTCCAAATGCGTCCACATTTGTGTCCCCTTTGTGTCCATTTATGTGCATTTACTGTATGTCTGCTTTTTTAATGTTACAAACAGGTGGAAATCTGTGAGGAGGATTTTCGTGAGGCACAAGAGGAGGATGATTCAGTGACTAAGATGGCTTTGTGAGTGCTCCAGACTGGGGAGAGATAAAACTCTGAAAACAGAAAATACTGCTGTTTTAACAAGGAACACTGCTGATTTTTAGCTTTTAAGTGTATCATTACTCTACCCCATGGGAAGCTCAGGGAACATCTGAAGAGATCTTTGAATTTTCTCGATTGTACCTTTGAGTACAAAGGATGTTCAATCCCAGAACAATCCAAAGTGTGTGAAAATAAAATGGGAATTACTGTTACTCCCACAGAAAATGAACAAATACTTTATATTTAATAAAAAGTCATTTAGTTTTATTAGCATATTAGAATGATTTCTGAAGGATAATGTGCAGCTTGTGAGTGCAATTTAAAGATATTGCCTTTAAATTTTGCAGTGATGAGGATAAACATAAAGGGGAAAAGAAGCCTAAAAGGAGAGTCAGAAAGCTCAGCTCTTCAAAACCAGATGAAACTGAAATCCAGGAATCAGCTGTTTGGAAAACGATTTGCTCTCAGAAGACCAAACTGCTGGTGTGTTTCTCTCTCAGCTGTTTTCCAAAAGCACAGTACCAGCTACAGATGTTTAACTATATGAACATCCATATGTGATGTGATGACCTGAAAGTATGTCTTTTCTCTGCAGAACTGTTTTGCAAGAAATTTCTACAACATGAGATTGTTGGCTCTGTTTCTTACCTTTGCCATCAATTTTATTCTTCTTTTCTACAAGGCGAGTATTGATTTCCCTGCTTAAAAACAACTTTAATCTTTTTGGTCAGGCTGGTCTGCCTTGATGTTTTTAGGCCACTTGGATTGAGAAACCAGCTGAAATAACTGACTACAAGCTTATCCAGCTTGGGAGTTCAGCTAGCTATTTTCACCAGGGGGAAAATAAAAGGGGGGCAGAGTCTACAAGGCCCAAAATGAACATGATTTTGAGGGATCCCCATAGCAAAACCAGTGCAATGGGCCCAGAATTCCTAGCGACGCGACTGCACCAGTAAACTATGCAGGGTAAAAACATTGTTTTTACCATAATTGTTTTGTTTAGGTTTCATCGACCGTTGATGACAATGAACATGTCGAAATCACTTTGCCTGACGACAGCACCGAGGGTTCACAGGAAGTTTATTTTGAGCTAGAAGAGAACAGTGGCTACATGAAAATGATTCTTCACAGCCTGGCCATCCTGCACACACTCATCTCACTCGGATGTATCATCGGCTACTACTGTCTGAAGGTTATACATGCCTCATACACACACCTCACGCAACACAACAGCCACTTCAGTTTTGTTCCTGTGCAAATAACCTACTGTATTTCTTATGGTGAAACTAAACAAACAGTGGGGTCCACAAGTCTGAATCCAGTAGAGAAATACTTCTATTTTTCACTTTATTTTAGATTTGAGCTGCATGAGCCTGATCATATTTTCCAGCATTATTTGAGAATATCCAAAGAGCATCTATGGAACATCTGACCATCTTTACAGAGTCACATGATCAGTGTCACAAATTTATTTAATATAAGTGACCTAGAAATAGGTCAGAATCAGAATACGTCAAAAGACATAGATCATTCTTTCTTAGTTTTTAATTTTTCAGATTCAAGATCATTTCCAGGCTTACAAAATCCTTTAAATATGGTCTCATCCAACTAACTTTATCACCATCTGACAGGTTCCTTTAGTCATTTTTAAGCGAGAAAAGGAGCTGGCTCGTAAAATGGAGTTTGATGGACTCTACATCACAGAGCAACCTTCTGAAGATGACATTAAAGGCCAGTGGGACAGAATGGTCATCAATACACCGTAAGAGCTGTGTGACTTTATGTCTCAGAAAGACTCGTATCAGCATTTAAACAGTGGCGATCTTCAGTGTAAATTTCTAAACATGAACAGTGATTGTCTGTCACAGCTACACACTGCAAATTTTACACCTCTTTAGTGCAATTTTCTGTTTTCTTTGCTGTTTTTCAGATCATACCCAAGTAATTATTGGGATAAATTTGTGAAAAGAAAGGTAAGATGAACAAATTAAACATTTGCTCTGAAAATGTAGTTTCAAAACTGTAGCTCACAACTCAAACATTGTGCAGTATTTACAATGCCTTGCAAATGTTTGGGAACGCCTTGTAGAATCTGTGAAAATGTGAATAATTTTAACGAAATAAGAGAGAGCATACAAAATGCATGTTTTTTTTCATTTAGTACTGTTCTGAGTAAGATATTTTACATAAAAGATGTTTAAATATAGTCCACAAGACAAATAAATAGCTGAATTTTTTTTAAATAACCCCCTTCAAAAGTTTGGGAACCCTTGGTTCTTAATACTGTGTGTGGTTACCTGGATGATCTATGACTGTTTTTTTGTTTTGTGATGGTTGTTCATGGATCCCTTGTTTGTTCTGAACAGTTAAACTGAGCACTGTTCTTCAGAAAAATCCTCCAGCTCCTGCAGATTCTTCAGTTTTCCTGCATCTTTTTAAAATCCATCTTTTCACACTGAGGACAATTGGGGGACTCAAACACAACTATTAAAAAAAAGGTTCAAGCATTCACTGATGCTCCAGAAGGGGGGTGAAAACTTTTGAACAGGATGGAGATGTCCAAATTTTTCTTATTTATATTATATATTTTTTTATATATATTTTCGATTTGGTACTGCCCTTCGGAAGCAACAGAAGATACTTGCGTGTTTCTTGCATGTTGCATTAAGTACAATTTACGAATTATCAAATTCAAAAGTTTTCATCAGTGAATGAACTGGAGCATCAGTGAATGTTTGAACCTTTTTAGTAGTTGTGTTTGAGTCCCTCACTTTCCCACACTTTCGCATGCCACTGTATATTAATTTTTACTTACAATACAGTTTTTGACCATCTTAAAATTTAACATCTGTGACTCTTTTAGTCTTAATCTTAATTTTAAGATGAAACTAAAATTATTCCTGGTCTAAATTTGTCTAATCTTAATCCTAATTTTAATATGTTAAATAATAAAAATATTACTTTTTATATTTTTAATATTAATGTAATTTTAACATTATTCTATATTAATATTTCCTTTTTAATTACTGTTTAATATTGAACTTTAACAGATTTCTACACATTTTAGATGAAAAAATGACATGCCAGCTCACTGTCATGATGGTAGGGTGTTGTGGTAATTGCCAGAGTGTTGCTAAGCAGTTGCTAGGGTGTTCTGATTGGTTTCTTTTGGTTATTTACTGGCTCACCCCCAAGCATCTCTGACATTAGGTCTCGGGTTCCTCTTTCAGTGTCAGACTATAGGATGCTTTTATTTATCATCCGCCAGGTGCAAATTGTAAATCTAGTGTCTGTAACAGCAGACCTCTCCACAATAGAAAACGTGCTTTGAGATATCATTCATATCTGTAGCATGAACGGTGCGTGCTGAATTTAATACTTAGGTTCAGTACATCTAACAATCCTCTACTCCCTGGATGTGGTACAGTAAGCTGTGTGATTTAAGTTGAAGATTCAAATGATTTTTCTGTGTTTGATTAATTTTGTGATGCTTTTCATGCTGCAGGTGATGGCGAAATATGGAGAGCTGTATGGATCGGCACGCGTCAGAGAGCTGCTGGGTTTGGATAAAGCTGCTCTGGACTTCAGCTCGGAGGCTCAGGAGAGCAAGAGACCCGTACAAAAGGTTGCCCTGTGAGTTACGACCCTCTGACCCTGTCTGTCCTATTTACCATATTTATTTCATCAACCAAAACAGCCAAAGCAGTTCATCTGCACAGACTTACAATAAGAAAAAGGTTACAGTGTGTGCCAGATGATGGCAGCAGTGTTCAATACGATAGGCTTAAAAGAAATCAAATAAATCATTCTCATGTTTTCACAGCTTCAGATTAAACACCATTGATGTGAAGTATCAGATATGGAAGCTGGGAGTGGTTTTCACCGACAATGTAAGATCCCTGACCCTTTGAACATGTAACATGTTATACCCGAATGAGTCAAATCTAAAATGAAATTGTGTTTTTCTTTCTCTCAGTCCTTCCTTTACCTGGCATGGTATATGTTTGTGTCAGTTCTGGGTCATTATAACAATTTCTTCTTCGCTGCCCACCTGCTAGACATCGCCATGGGCTTCAAAACACTGCGCACCATACTGTCATCTGTTACACATAATGGCAAACAGGTACAACATTTAGTGTGCGTTTGTGTGTGTATATATAGTGGCCCCAGAATGTATTTAAACCCTCAAGTCACACTTTAAAAATATGAATGTCATTATACTGTCATTATGGTTTCGTCTGGCGAGAGGAAAACTGGCCCCCTGACTGAGCCTGGCTTCTCCCAAGGTCTTTTTCTCCATTTCTGTCACTGATGGCGTTTGTTTCCTTGCCACTATCGCCTTTGGCTTGCTTAGTTGGGGACACTTCATTTTTAGCGATATTGTCGACTTGATTGCACAGACACTATTTGAAGAGAACTGAATGGAGCTGGACTTACTTTTTAGAACTTACTTTAACTGAAAAACTGAGTGTTTACTATTGTCCTCTTTTATTATCGACACACTAGACTTGACTTGATTATAATGTGGGGCCCTATGAATTCCGTTTTATTTTTTCCAAATTCAGTTTTTTTCCATTTTAATTTTTCTAGACTTTTTCTAGTTTTAATGATTAAATTAAACAATATTAACCAAAAAACATGCCTTATGAAATGTTTTTTATCCCTTCAAGATCAGTTTTATTTTTACCAAATTCTGTTTTCCATTATTATTCTGGATTTCATTTTAATGGTTTCACTGAATTTTAATAATCAAAAGCTAATTAAAAATCATCTGTAATTAATTAATTAAAATTATATATTTCTTTCTTTTTTTAGAGATACTGTGTTGTGTATTTACATTTTTCCGGTAAATAAATTCTGGTAAATATTTGTTAAAAATATAAATAATAAAAATAATAATTATATTAGTAGTAGTACTATCATTACATTAAGTAATTTTGTCATAGTTTCTTCAAGTTAAACAACTTTTATTTTGACAGGTTGCTGCGAAGACCTGTAAGTTTCTGTTTGTATGTGATATACAATAGTTTTTCTCAAAAGAAACGATAAAATACTCATGAAGTGACTTTCCAGAGCGGTTCTAGAGATTATGTTTATGTGTTCATGTACTTATATATTGAGGCGGCAAAGGCTGAAAACACTGCAAGTGTCACGCACGTTTCAGTATGTGTGCAGTAAACAAATATGGAAAGCCAAATGGTTTACGCATAAACAACATATTTAACTTGTGAAATATGCGTATAATATGTGACCCTGGACCACAAAACCAGTCTTAAGTAGCACGGGTGTATTTGGAGCAATAGCCAAAAATACATTGTATAGGTCAATTTTTCTTTTATGTCAAAAATCGGATAGGATATTAAGTAAAGATCATGTGCCATGAAGATATTTTGTAAATTTCCTACTGTAAATATATTAAAACTAATTTTTGATTAGTAGTATGCATTGCTAAGAACTTCATTTGGACAACTTTAAAGGTGATTTTCTCAGTATTTTGGGTTTTTTGCACCCTCAGATTCCAGATTTTCAAATAGTTGTATCTCAGCCAAATATTGTCCTATCCTAACAAACCATATGTCCTTATTTATTCATCTTTTAGATGATGTATAAATCTCAATTTCAAAAAATTGACCCTTGTGACAGGTTTTGTGGTCCAGGGTCATATATGTGTTAAATATGCATATTTTATGTGTTGCTGACGTATTAAAACCCATGTTTTTGAACCATGTGGCCTTCCATAAACGAAGCCACACATCCGTGCCATCCATTCACACAGAGACAAGCAGAACATACAGGATTCATATTTAAATAGTGTTTTTGTGGCGTAATATTCACAGACGCTAGTCCATATCTCGTTTTTATTGAAGTGTACTGGCCTACTTTTGATTAATTCATTCACACTAAACGTTTGAACAGTAGTGTATATTTTTTTGATATGCTTTGATATTCTAGTGCCATCTTTAAAGAGCAGTGCCAGTTGTTTCTCTTTTTGTTGTCATCATCTAATGCAACAACATTCATACATTTTTTTTTAGTGTGACACTGTGTACATTTTTGGGTCACTGTCTATGTGAGAAGGTGAGATGAAAGGCTGTTGTCTGTGTTTCAGCTGGTTTTGACAGTGGGACTGTTGGCCGTGGTCGTTTATCTCTACACTGTGGTTGCCTTTAACTTCTTCCGTAAATTTTACAACAAAAGCGAAGATGGCGAACCAGTGGACATGAAATGTGATGATATGCTCACAGTGAGTAAACCTCTTTTATCTTTTACCATTAACTTAAATTGATGTAAAAATAGTAATATTGTAAAATATTATTTCAATTTAAAAGATTTTTTATTCCTGTGATGGCAAAGCTGAATTTTCAGCAGCCATTTCTTCAGTCTTCACTGTCATATGATCCTTCAGAAATCATTCAGTGTGTTGATTTTGTGCTCAAGAACATTTACTATTATCAGTGTTTGAATAATATTTTTGGTGGAAACTGTGGTACATTTTTTTCATGATTCTTTGATTAACAAAAGGTACAAGAGAACAGCATGCATTTGAAATAGGAATCTACCCATTGCTGTTTTTACCCGGCACAACTCGGAGTACACAACTTGTAAAATAAAATACTGATGCCACATTGTGTGGTTGTAATTTTCAGTGGAAGGGCAACAAGAGCAGTGATAAAAGTCATCAGTGCTTTTCCTAAGAAGAAAAGAATGGGAAGATGCCTATAGACAAATGAAACTTCCTAAAGACCCGCTTCTTTGTTCTCTTCACTTTAGCCCTGAAGCCTTTGAGGCTTTTAGTAAACCACAGCTACTGAAAGAGCTTACAAATGGCAGAGACAAGAAACACTAGATGCCATCCTGGCAGGATGTACACATGCCGGCGCTTGTCACGACGCGGCATACACTGAAGGAGTTTCTCAGGGCGGATTTCACTCGATATCAGGGGGCATTTAGACTCCTTGTGGGAAAAAAATTCGATGGTACGGCATTTGGTTTAAAACTACGCTTATGTCCATCACCACCTGTAAGCACTTTTAGTAGCTGTGGTCATCGCATCAGTATTTCATTTTCCGAGTTGTGTTGCGGTGAAGTAGCTCACCGAGTGCAATTATTCCACGTCATAGTGGCGCCCCCCATAGTCCAAAATATGTGGATTTTTTAAATAACGTAAGTCTTTTATGGGTTTTCTACTACATATTTTAGTAAGAGACATAATTTACGTTATATTAAGCCATACTAGTGTTAATACCAGGGGTTCCTTTTAAAAATAGGTAGTGAAAAAATAAACTAAATTATGACTGTTTTGGTGCAGGAATACATAAACAAAGAGTGAATTAATATGTAAATATCAATGTGCATTTGTGCACAGTGTTACATGTTCCACATGTACGTTGGTGTGCGAGCCGGAGGAGGGATTGGAGATGAAATCGAAGACCCGGCGGGTGACGAGTTTGAGTTCTACCGCATCATCTTCGACATCACTTTCTTCTTTTTCGTCATCGTCATCCTTCTTGCCATCATTCAGGGTAAGTGACAGAGCGATTGTGAGAGTCGTTTGTTGAAATTGAAAAAACACTTGAAATGAATGACGTGTGTACTACATTTCAATAAGGACAATGAGCCTAAGTGTTCGGTTTTAATTATTTAGTTTGTCCTCTAACTCGAGTCATGCTGAGCAGCGCTGGAGAGCTTCATTAAAAGATCACGCTCTCACATGCTGAGAGGGGTTTATGGGAAGAGATCTGAGGACTGTATGATGCTAAAGGAGTGTGGAATAATACTCATGACTCAAATGTTTGGCATAAACTTAATTGTGTTGTGACTGGTAAATTGCTCTGAAAAGGTCTGATCATTGACGCGTTTGGCGAGTTGAGAGACCAGCAGGAGCAGGTTAAAGAGGACATGGAGGTGAGTTTTCACATTAAAATTCGCATTTAGCACCACGCTACATTGTGAATACATTCAGATTTATGACGACTGTCATCTTGTGTTCCAATTAACACACTGAATTAATTTATCGAAAACTAAACATCTCTTTAATTATAAATCAGAGCTACACTGCACTTGTAAATTAATATTTTATTTCTCTGTGAGTAAATACGTCATTAATCTATGTCAGCCGCTCTTCGGTGTAGTTGTGGGTTTTATGCTAATTGAGCATGTATAATTAAACAGGGAATGTGGCATCTGTTTTTTTCCTGCAGACTAAGTGTTTTATCTGTGGCATTGGAAGCGAGTATTTTGATACGGTGCCCCATGGCTTCGAGTCGCACACCTTGCAAGAGCACAACCTGGCCAACTATCTGTGAGTACACAAGATCTCCAAAACAGGTCTGAGATCAGTCACAATTTTAAAGGCAGTTCCGAGATTAGTATTCTGGTGGAAAATAAGTCTGTTGTGCAGCTGGTCAGGACAGAGAGCTATTCTCACATAGCCAGACCTTCAGACCGAGGGCAGAAGGTCTGGACTCCATCCCATCTTTCATAGGCCAAGGACCGCCCAAGAGACCACCTGATTGACATGTAGACCAACCAGTCACAGTTGGTTTTGTTTAGTGTCATGTTTAGGGATGTGAAAATGTAAAGTCGATGTACCTGGAATAACAGGCTGGATTGTTGTGCAAGTTAACAGTGGTGCTGAGAACTTCACACACATTTGATAATCCAACATTTTGGTCCTGATAAGCGTTGTCACAGACGTCACATTGGCCTTGTTTCCAGATGGACCTTTAAAGGGTTAGTTCATCCAAAAATGAAAATTAAGTCATTAATTACTCACCTCATGTCGTTCCAAGCTCGTAAGATCTTCGGAACACAAATTAAGATATTTTAGATGAAATCCGAGAGCTTTCTGATCTTGCATAGACTGCAATGCAACTGACACGTTTAAGGCCCATAAAGGCAGTAAGGACATTGTTAAAATAGTCCATGAGACATCAATAGACCAACCTTAAATTCATGAAGCTATGAGAGTATTCGCAGAATGTTGTATTACTATAAAACTGTATCCACAAAACATGAAAATACTGTTATTTATGTCAGTCTAAAATCTCTAAAGTTGAAGAAACAATGCTTGGTTTAGCTCGGGTAAAATGGGAGACTTGTTTCCTTTGTTTCTCATTTGTTTTGTTTGCCCTTAGGTTCTTTCTGATGTATCTCATCAATAAGGATGTCACAGAACACACTGGACAGGTAAAGCTTGCCATGAATCTTTATTGAAAAAGATATTTGGACAGTTTTAGAGTGAAGGATGTGTGCTTAATAATACATTACAGTATATAACAACTGATCCTTGAGATACATTGTAACTAAAGTGAATTGTGAGTGCTGCACTCTTTATCTCGACAGGAGTCATATGTGTGGAAGATGTTTCAAGAACGCTGCTGGGAGTTCTTTCCTGTTGGAGACTGTTTCCGTAAACAGTATGAGGATCAGCTCAGCTGAAGTGTTCCAGTTGAATTTATATACTTCATTTGGTAAATACTTATGAAGTATGTCTGTAATGTTCCTCTGATAAGCTGCTGTGTGATTGAGTATTGTTTTGAGTGTTTGTTAGGAGCTTCAAATTTATTCCATACAACATTTATTTTAGTATATTGTATAGTTGAATTAATAGAGTTGGTGCTGCACTTTTTGGGCACATGGGAGTGCAACTTTATCTTTGGTATGGTAGCACATTTCAGCCACTGAATAAAAAATAAAAGGTTATTACGACTTTTTATCTCACAGTTCTGATAATTTTTCTCACAAGTGCAAGTTTACTTTAAACTTAGTCAGAATTGCAATTTATAAACTCACAATCGCGAGAAATTCAAGATAAAACTTCCAATTCTGACTTTTTTCCCCTGACAAATGCAAGTTTGTATCTTGGAATTGTGATTTTATAGCTTCATTCCTGAAAATTGTGAGAGTTGATCTCACAACTCTGACTTTACAACTCCCAATTGCGAGTTTATATCTCAATTCTGAGAAAAGTCAGAAATGCAAGATATAAAGTCGCAATTGTGAACTATGAAGTCAGATATAAAAATTCTGACTTTTTTCTCAGAATTGCGTGATATAAACTCAAAATCGCAAGAAATCAAGTCAGAATTGCGAGAAAACTTGCAATTCTGCCTTTTTTTCTGCAAATGTGAGTTTGTATCTCGCAATTCTGACTTTTTTCTTGCAATTCTGATTTTTTTCTCAGAATTGTGACGAACTCGCAATTGCAAGTTATAAGTTATAAAGTCAGAATTGCGAGATATAAACTCAAAATTGCAAGAAATAAAAAACAGAATTGCAAGATGTGTGTGATGACTTCATTTCTCAGAATTACAAAATTATATCTCACAATTCTGACTTTATAACTCACAATTGCGAGTTCATAACTCATTTCATAGAAAAAAGTCAGAAATGCAAGATATAAACTCGCCATTGCGAGTTTTGAAGTCTTTATGAAGTTAAGTAGTTAAGACTTTTTCTCAAAATTGCATAAGATTAATGCACAAATGCAAGAAATAAAGTCAAAATTGCAAGGTAACTTGCAATACTGACTTTTTTCTTGCAATTTTGACTTTTTTTCTCAAAATAGTGAGATATAAACTCGAGAAAAATTCTGAGAAAAAGTCACAGTTGTGAGTTTATATCAATTCTGACTTCATAGTTCTCAATTGCGAGTTTACATTTTGCAATTCTGACTTTATTTCTCAGAATCGCTTGTAAGCTTATATCTCAGTTATGAGAAAAAAAGCCAGAATTGCAAATTTTGTATTAAGCAATTCTGAGAAAAAAACATCAGAAATGCAAAAAACAACAATAAACAAAGAAATGCGAGATGTGAACTCGCAATTGCAAGAAAAAAAATGAGTGGTGCTTACTCGTGTATTAATATATCATTGACATCTGTAGCACAAACAGTGCAGGACGATTAGTTTAAAATACGTTTTCTGGACTTATTTTAGCTCCCCCAAGATCTCTGGTTTTTGATATTATAAATTTTTGGAAAATCGCACTCCCTTAGTTGCACTTCATTTATTTTCTTAGTCAGTAATCTTGTTTTCCAGTAAAAACTATTTATTTGAATCCCTTCACTTTAAGTGTATTTATTTGTTAGCCTCTTATTATACCAATCTTTTTTCCTATCTCTTTTTCTTACTTGCTTATCTTTTCATTCATTGTCAGCCTTCTCCCGTTCATCACCTTATTTTTAACAACCACTCCATCCTCTCCGCTTCTCATCTCATCTCTCTTCCCTTCTGTCTGTCTCTCTGTGTGTGAGAGGCAGCACTCAGATCCTAAGCGTGAAATTAAACGGCAACCCACATCACATGCGACTGGTCGAGTTGTTGCCGCTGCAGGGCATGACGCATTGATCTCCAGCCATTCCAGAGGTGCTGTTAAAGCATTAACCCCCCTCTACGAGAGCGTTGTGCAGTTCTGCTGCTGTCAGCCTTATTACGGAGACAAAGGACAGAACTGGTTTTTATTATCTGTATAATAGAAAAGGAAAAACTGAGAGAAAAAGCATCAGCAATACTGCAATAACTTGACCTTTTTGTGAATATGGATTAAGCACTTGTGCTTAAATCATAAAATATCAGTCATTTTGGAAAGGATGGCCTGTTGGTGGTCGACTGTGGTGGCCATCCAGGAATGTGCAGGAGTGAATAGAAGTATTGATGATGGATGGTAGAGTCAGGGCTCTAGTGTAATGTACCCAGCCTGTGGTCTGCTCACTGCTAAGCTCTGACTGCTCTGTAATCTAGAGAATGTTGGTGGTTTTAATTGAGAGTAATGGTGTAGAGAAGGTTGACTGAATAATGTAGGTTGAGGACAATGGACACAGAGCTGAACTCTGGATCCATCCATTCCTTTTCCATCAGCAGGGTGCAAATTTACCACATTTTGCATATTTCCATTGAATAAAAGGCACTTCTGGGCCAATAAAATTGCCTGTTTGGGAAATGTCCTTCTCAGATTCTTACTGTCATGACCTTCGGGATAAAACAACCTTCCCTTTTAAAAACTGCTGAATCCTTTGGGTATTGAATGTTGGGCTGTCAATAGATTTGTGTCTTGGATTGTGATGCTGCAGAGAACTGTAATTTATCATGTTTTAAATGATGAGACATATAATAGATAATATATAATAATGTATGTGTGTATATATATATATATATATATTTGGAAAACTTAGTGTGTGGCATGGCATAATATAGCAAACTATCTAACCAAGTGGCAGAAATTCTACAGACATATAGCACAGATACTAAGCTAATTTTTTAGAAACATAAAAACATAAAAAATATATAGTTTATAATATAATAATATATATTAAAATATTACATATAGTTAAAAATTCCCAAACAGCAAATTTACATGCATGTGTGTATAAACAGTATGTATTTTTGTTTGTTTTTTGAAAGTATAGTTTAAACTATATGCACTATATATCCATATTCAGTATTTTCAATCCAAGAACATACACTCACATGTCACATTTGAAGAAACACATACTTGTTGTCTATAATGTGTAAACATATAACACATTTGAAAATATAACTTAAAAAGTTCAACATTAATAAAACATTTGCAAATCTAGTTTTGATCTGTAGTAGGTGATTCCATCCATGCACAGTGAAAAGTTTTTGGACAGTAAGATGTTTAATGTTTTTAGTCTCTTCTGCTCACTAAGCCTGCATTTATTTGTTTGAAAATACAGCAAAAACAGTAAAATTCAGAAATATTTTTACTATTTAAAATAAGTGTTTTCTACTTGAATATATTTTAAAATGTAATTTATTCGTGTGATTACAAAGCCGATTTTTTTGCATCATTACTCCAGTCGCATGATCCTTCAGAAATCATTCTAATATTTTGATTTGCTGCTCAAAAAAACATTTGTTATTATGTTGAAAACAGCTGAGTAGAATGTTTTTCTTATATGAACAGAAAGTTCAGAAGAACAGCATTTATCTGAAATAGAAATCTTTTGTAACATTGTAAATATCTTTATCATCAATTTAAAGCATCCTGAATGATTTCGGAAGGATCATGTGAAACTACAGACTGGAGTAATGATGCTGAAAATTTAGCTTTGATCACAGGAATAAATTACATTTTAAAATTTATTCAAATAGAAAGCAGTTGTTTTAAATAGTAAAAATATTTCACAGTATTACTGCTTGTGCTGTATTTTAGATGAAATATATGCAGGCTTGGTGAGCAGAAGCGAATTTAAAAAACATTGAGCATTGAAAGTGCCCCTATTATGCCTTTTCAAATATGATCTTTCATGCAGTGTGTTATGTAGCTGTATGTGAACATAAACTATCTGCAAAGTTGTGAAGCCGACAGTGCACGATAAATAAAGTTATTGTCTATCAAAAAAAGAGTCGGCTCACATTTGCCTGAACGAGTCGTCAGTAATTCGAATATTTTTCTATTACGGCCACACATCACGAAGTAACACGTTTTCATAATGTCCGCCCACGTTCTATGTCGCAAACAACTTGCCCGCCCCCAAACAGTAAAATTTCCATGTGGTTTACGTCATATGGAAATTTACACATACATTATACAGAAGACGCTGTATCCTACGCTGAGTAAAACTGTTTTACATTCACTTCCAAAAGATGATGAATCTACAAAGATTGTATTTTCTAGGGATCGTTCAAAATACGTAGTTGTGTTATGTTATGTTGTGTAACAACCCTGCACATGTCTTGCTAACCGGCTAAATCATGCTTTTGTAGTTCAGTTGTTCAGCTGTGGACCCACTGTAGTCTGACAATTTGTGATTGATGCAGCTTGTCTGTCTCATTAGTTGGAGTAATGATAAAGGATGTCGCACGAAGCGGCTTTCACACCGAATGCGGAAAGTGTGGGCTATGAAACCCATTCGTTTCAATTTCTTCCGCCCTGTGAGGACGGCTTGTTTCTGCCTCGACCAAAGCGCACGCGCAGCGGAGCACGCACGCCGCTTACAAAGTTCAAATGAGTTGTTCAAATGAACTTTTGCCGCTGCACTAAACCCAGCGTAGCGCTTTCCGCGTTCGGTGTGAAAGCCGCCTTAATGCATTATACAATGTTGAAGTTTACAACATAGAGGTGTGCCCGGTTCGCTTACATAAGCAAAT
>JAHKKF010529469.1:5447-17434 GCA_019740295.1 Labeo calbasu | reverse complement strand
CTTTCAAGCCAATAAATTAGCACACAAGTGCAAGTGCATGTTCAGCAGCGGCCTTGTTTTGAAATGATTTGACATGGTGTGGGATCATTCGATGTTCAATCTAATTCACTTCATGTCTCTTAATGTGCTTTCAACAAAGAGATCAAGGCCAGGTGGGATTTCACAAAAGAAACCCATAAATAAGACAATAAGAGCTTAAATTGAAGTCTCCTAAGTCTCTGAGTTTTCAGATATTTTACAGTTGTGCCACGCTCCAGCTATAATATATATTTATTACAGTAACCTTAACCAACCCAGGCTGATGGAATACGGCCCCATGATACCAAATTGAGATATGAGTGATGTTTTAAATGTTCACGCTGTAACGCAACATCACTCAACACGGCTACAACTCAATAGAAAGCACATTAGTGTAAATGAGGATTGAGAGAGAAGATACTCAAGAGAAACGAAATGGGTTTGGCAGTCTTTTATGATGCTTGATTGAGCCAATACGAAATGAAGTCATTTAAGATGAAAAGAACGGTTAGAAAAAGAATTAAACAGAAGTACTTAAATAAAAGCAGCATAGAGAATATGGTATGTCTCTCTGGGGATATGCTGAAGGGAAGAAATGGAGTCTGTTTAACATAAATGAATGCAATTTCATTAAAGTGTTAAATATTTATGGATATAAGTTTATGAGTTTGCAGTCTGCCAAAGAGGAAATTTGTATTTCTACTGTTTATCTTATTATCTTAAAGGATTAGTTCACTGCTGAATTAAAATTTCCTGATCATTTACTCACCTCCTTGTCATCCAAGATGTTAATTTCTTTCTTTCCTCAGTTGAAAAGAAACTAAGGTTTTGAAGAAAACATTCCAGGATTTTTCTCCATGTAATGGATCTGGGGATCAATGGGTTTAAGGGCCAAATTGAAGTTTCACTGCATCTTCAAAGGGCTCTACACGATCCAAGCTGAAGAATAAGGGTATTATCTAGTGAAACAATTGGTCATTTTCTAAAAGAAATAAAAATGTATCTACTTTTTAACCACAAATGCTCATCTTGCACTAGCTTTGCGATGTGCATCGACCAGGGTTCCCACGGGTCCTTGAAATCCTTGAAAGTTAGTGAGTCTAAAAAAAAATTCCAAGGCCCTAGAAGGTTTTTGAAAATAAACATACATAGATACAGGTGCTTGAATTTATTTTGTGCAAGACGCATTGTAGCTTGCTTGATTTACGTTAGTTAGGGTGACCATACGTCCCTGTTTCCCCAGACATGTCCTCATTTTGGACCTAAAAAAATGCGTCCGGCCGGGATTTCTAAATCGATTAAAATGTCCAGGATTTGACTTTTGCTTTCTACAGTGTGCATTTCTGTATTAAAGCCCTACGCTGACTGTTTTCTTGATCTCGCTCCCGCTGAATTTCGGGCCATTACCACCTGCTCACGCAATCATTCTATTCTAATACTGAATAGAATTTTTGCGCATTAGGGAGCCACTATCTTATTCTGAGTATTTAAATCTCATTTGAATGAGCATCTATTCACTTTCACTTTCAATTTTGTGATCACACGCACTCTGTATAAAGGGAGCACATCTTGCAAGATCAGATATGAGCACATTATCTGCTAAGCAGCAAATCACCCAGCATGATTTGTCAGTCATTTCTCCTTACTCTTGTCTTGACCCATGATCAGTTAAATCTGATTCCTGCAGCTTGTATTGGATGCAGGGTTGCCAAATTTTCCTCATTTTTTGCACAGAATTGGGCTGATTTTATACTGTTGTGAAGGGTTAAATGTTTGAAATATTGCATAAATTGCATTTGACTGAAATGCTTATATTTGCATTCTACCTTTGATAAAACTGTGAAAGATGTTACGCCTTTTAGCTGTGTTTATGATCAATCTGCACAAGTGAATGTAAAATTTACATTTAAGTATATGAAAATGAAATATTTTCAGTTTTGATATGGGATATGATCATTACGCTACTTTGGTTGGTTTTTAATTATAATAATTAAGATACAAAGAATGACTTGCAGAGCCGAATATTCTTCAGTTTAATGCAAAACAGAAATACAACAAATAGAATATCAGATCTCTGTCATATGGCCAAAAATAAATGCAATTTTGCATAGTTGTGTTTGACACATGTAAACTGTAACAATGTATCTTACAAGGTAACAAGATGTAACCTTGCTCTTCCTTGAAACGTGTCCCCACATTAAGTCCTTGAATTTGAGGGTGGAAAGTCCTTGAAAGGTCCTTGAATTTGAAGTTAACCAAGGTGTGGGAACCCTGATCTACGACTTCATGCATTACATAATCACATTGGAAAGGTCTGTGTACTCCAGTTCAAAAAGGTAGGGTAGGACGAAAAACTCCATCTCATTTTCTCCTACAACTTCAAAAAGGTCCAACATTGTTGTTTTACCTTTTTTTGTAAAGGGTGTTTGACTTTCTTTGCACATTTGCTTTGTAAACCCTTGGTTAGTACTTTGATCTTGTCACGCATGACCTTTCTAACGTAACTACGTAATGCGTGAAGTCGAGCTGGTGCAAGATGAGCATTTGTGGTTAAAAAGTATATAATTTTATTTAGAAAATGACAAATTGTTTTACTGGATAAGACTCTTATTCCTGATGGGATCGCATAGAGCCCTTTGAAGCTGCATTGAAACTGCAATTTGAACTTACAGCCCGCTGATCCAAATTGAAGTCCACTATATGGAGAAAAACCCTGGAATGTTTTCCTCAAAAACCTTAATTTCTTTTCGACTCAAGAAAGAAAGCCATGAACATCTTGGATTACATGGGGGTGAGTAAATTATCAGGAATTTTTTATTCTTTTATTATAGCTAATTGTTGATTTTTTTTTTTTTTTTTGCGGTATATAATGTAGAGTAACGCTGTTCGTTCTTCTTCATGTTACTGTGTACCTTTATTTCTATTGAGAGTGTGTATATTTGACCAGCCAAAAGCTTGGCTCACTGGGGTATTCGTCAGTTGAGTCAACACTAGCCTCCGTGTCATCCTTAATGCATTAAAAGTTTATGAGGCCTTTAAATGAGGAAGGAGTCTGTGGCTGCCAAGAGCCGTGTCTAGAAACTTCACCCTGCACTCCCTACCACAATATAAGCCATGCGGGAAATGCACACGCACACAAGATGGTAGCATCAACATGAATAATCTAAAGACTCAGAGGAAAGCTTGTTTAAATGTCAGCAGCTCCACAAGCCACAGACAATCCTTTAGGACAGCAAAGTTGGCTGACCTAAACCAAAAGACTCTAGTATGCGGAAAAACATTCACGTACCGTTGCAGTATCCTGCATTCCCAGAGCACTTAATGTCATCATGTTTGTCATGTCAAGCCATGTTGCATGAAATAGTTTTTTTTTTTTTTTTTCATTTTTTTCTTTCTTTCTTTGTTTTTGTGTCTATTTTTTAGTCTGCTGTCAGAGAGAACCTCATTAATCCAAGTATAGTTAGAGGTAATTTCGTTAAGTTAAGTGAATCCTGTCTTCATGTACGGAAGCCTCTTGCACACACTAATGTTCTGAAAATGAGGGATCTTGCTGAGCGTTGCGTCATGGGACGCAACTGAGACCACCACATGCCCATTATAATGAACTGCTGCCTGAATACATAAACCAAAAGAAGAGGATTTAGAGACTAAAGTAGAAACTGTGGATAAAACTTTATTAAAGGTCAGCAGGACAAATTGTTTGAGCTAGCATATGGTCTCACACCGTCTCACACCGTAAACTTCCAGATTGTATATTTCCCTTGAAACATTAATCAAAAAGATGAATGATATAATAGAAAAACTGCTTGAACTAGATGTCTAATCATTAGAAAGCAACAACTGTTTCATATACAACTGAAGTCTTTGCATGTTGACATTTTCACTTTGCACTTAAAATAATTCTTGAAACTGAAATGTTGTTATTTGGATTGATTTATTTTCTGCAGATCCCCTCTCAGGTAGGTTCATGTTTTTGGGTCTGCATGCCTTTAAGCTGCTACAGTCAGAAAACCCTGAAGCTAATCAGTTCTAACACCACAATTAACCCTCGGTGACTCACAAATCTGAAGACCAGGTTAAGGTGCCTGCACTATTGAGCTGGTTCAGAGTCAAGGGAAATGAAGGAGCTGGTGGTTTGCATTCCTCAGCGCTTCTTCAAGACATCCTATTTCTCTGTTCATCTGCTATGAGGGATATGATGCCATATCTTTAAGTTATACTTTGCAGTGGTTTCCCATATATCATATCCCGCATATAGTACACTGTAGTGTAAACCAGTGTTGGGAAAATACTTTGAATGTGATTCAAAGTTATTCAAAATTATAATTCTAATATTGCAACATTTAACTAAATATATAGCTGTGAAATCAATCATGTGAAATGTCACACAGGGAATCAAATTAATCATTTTTGTAAATCACTTCAAATTAATCACCTGAATTAACTGATTGTCATAAATGAATCACACTTCCCACTTGAGAGAGGGAGTTGTTTTGGAGAGCATGTTTAATTATTGCCTCAGTTTGTTTGGTTTTAAAGTTGTATGCACAATATAATGTCACATTAAAACCAGCGATATACCGTCAATTTACAATAGCACTCAATAAGTAGCAAAAATAGTAGCATTACTACTACAGTTTAAAGGTGCAGGATGTAATAATTACAGCTAGTGGTTAAAATGGGTACTGCAGTCTAAATTCAAAACATTGATTCTCCCGCCCCTCCTTCTACGACTCAAATCTCACGCGGGTTGCCAGATTGAGGACTCGCAACACGAACAAGCGCAGCTGACAATGAAAGGAGACCAGTTGATTTATCCTCGGTTTAATATGCTTGTGTTCATAGAGCTATTTAGATGGACGCCGCCGTGTTTTTCAGGTCGGGTAAAATCTGCAATCACTAACCCAGTTTGTTTTCTCGCTTCCATGACTGCAATATGCTGTTTTTTTCTGCAAACTGGCAACCCAGGCTGTCGAAATATTATTGGGTAAACTGTAAGTGGGCAGAATTACACATACCAAATCAAAAACACACATTCTGACACGGAATCAGTGTTGCCATGTCTGCGGTTTTCCCACAGAATTGGGCTATTTAATACTGTTGCCGCAGGTTGTTTTTCATGTCCATGGGTTGAAACAACCCCAAAAACATGATATTTATCCCCTTGAATGCAAATTTTTTTTCCCGGGGGAATTCTGCCAAAAAACGTGTATTTTACTCCACAGAACATGATTTTTAACAGGGAACTGCCCTTGAAACACTAGTTTTGAATAGCAAGTGGCCGTTTTTTTGTGCAAATATGGCAACCCTGCACTGAATGCACGTTTTCAAATTAGAATAACTGGCTTGTTTTTTAGAGAAACGCATATGTGAAGCTATTTCCTGATTATCTACAAATGTATTATGGTGTTTTTATGCTTTAGTACAGTCAGAAAATTACATACAGCAGCTTTAATGGCTACAGCACATTCACTATGGTTTTTTGTGCATACATGTGAGTGCCGTTTGTCCAGTCATACTGCATGATTCTGGCTTTATCTGGATTCTGCAACCTAATCAAATCGAAATTAACATATTTAATCAGAACCATCTGAATCGTCCTTGAAGGAATACTTGTGCATTCCTGAGAATCAGGATGTCAGGAAAGGCCAGTTGACCTTGTAAAAACAATGGCGTTTGAATTCATTAGCTTTATGGGGTTTTGTTTAGACATTGATGGCGTTTCTCTTCAGTCTTTGTTGTTTCTGATGCTGCTTGTTGCTCTACGCACTGATTCTTCTTTTTTTTCTATTCTTATCATTAGACTTTCAAATGACTGGTGCGATCTGATTTTATTTCATATTCAGAGGCTCCTCTGTTTTGCCTCTTTATAAAATGTTCTTTTTCTGTATTGTTGTTTTCACTCATTAACAGCACGTTGTGAGAAAAAGGAACTTGTTTACTTGCATGATCAAGGTCGTGGCCTGTAGTGAGCAGTTTCACAATCTCACTGGTGCATATTAACACACAGCCAAACTGCCGTTCTTCATTGATTATGCTTGTTAGGACTATGTGGCTATGCAGAAACAGTAGTTCTACTTAAAGCTTTTATCTGGCACAATGGTGTAATGTATTTAAATTATATTCATTTGGGGGCTTTTCTTAGCAGCTAATAAGATATGCAATTATTTGCATTTAGTCTGTTTGTCATGTAATTCTTTTATCGGTTGGCAGCCCTAATTATTTGCATATTTTCTGTATGTAATTCTTTTATCAGTTGGGAGACCTTATAAATTCGAAAATTCTATTATTTATTTATTTCATGTGATTTAAAACCTGTATGACTTTTTTCGTATGCAGAACACAGTGGTTTTATTTATTTATAAAAATCTGCTTCATTATTTGGACATAAACAGATCTTTTCATTCCTTTGTGTTCTGCATAAGTAAGAAAGCCATACACTACATGGTTGGGTGAGCAAATGATGACAAAATGTAAATTTTTGGCTGAACTGTACCTTTAAGTTTGTTGTTTTTCTCAGAAGCAGTGTGTGGAGAATAAATGGTGTGTGTAGAGCTTTAATGACGGCCTGCAGCAGAACTGATGCAAATGTCCGCTGCAATCTGCTCCTATTGATTACTCCGTTTTTTAACTATCCTCATTCTCCTTTTCTTTCGCTCTCAGTACTTCTGTGTTTTCTTTTCAGAGTTTCACCACAAGCTGCTCTCTTTTCTGTCTGTGGTCCAGTATCTGGATGCTTGATTGCGCTTCCACATTTTTATTTGCAAATTTATGCACTCAAGCTAACATTGATTATAGGAGTACACTCTGACATTTCCAGCTCTGTGCTGTTGTTTGCACTTGTGTGTCATAATCTTTCACTCTGTAAGGTCACATTGATGGTAGTTTTGTGTATTTTTAACAGGATTTCGGAGATGATGGATCACTGTACATTACCAAGGTGACCACTACGCACATGGGCAACTACACCTGCCATGCAGACGGCTACGAACAGCTTTTCCAAACGCACACCCTGCAGGTTAATGGTATGTAATGTACTAGCGCATTCAGTTGCATAATTTACTCTTCATAGGAAGTTTGATTGACAGGCGATTTGACCAATCATAATGCCCAATCTGCCATTTTTGTCTGACAAACAAACTAGACCTAACTAGAGAGTAGATTAATGTCAGTGTACTTGAACTTGAAAAATTGTGTGTACTGACGTCTTTCTGTGTTGAAACAAGATACCTTATGGTGTTCATTCATGTTTATTTCATGCTAAACCTAGTAAAGAGGAAGAGATGATAGGTTCACATGCCACTTGATTTGAGGAGCTACAGCAATCTGTCATGAAACATTAAAGAGTCTCAAAATGGTATTTATTGTTTGAATTTCTTAAAAATGACAAAAACTGAAAGCAGATATTTTGTTTCCTACCAAAAATAACCTGCTCTGTCTTGTCTGTCGGTGCGTTGTCACTTTCTTCTTTGCTTTGCGATGTATTTTTCACTGAATGAAAACATGTGGCATGAGAGCAGCATGTTGTCTTGGATGTAGCAGCAGTAATGAGGGGGAGCGGGTCTTTGCGAAGGGTCAATTGACCAATCAGAACCCAGTTTTCCAGAGAGCTGTATAATCAAGTAAAGTCATATTTTATGATCCACAGAATGAAGTTTTATCACAGAAAGTTATATTTGTGTTTTCTATAAACATTTTTAGCAACAATGAATAGTAAATTAAACAGAATAGAGAACAACTATATTATAATTCTATGTTAATTATAACATGATATGTATAAAATAATTAATATTTATCTAGAGGCCATCTGTAAAATGTTAATTATTTTAACAAAATAAGAGGAATCATACAAAACATATGTTAATTTTTATTTAGTACTGAATAAGATATTTCACATTAAAGACGTTTACATATAGTCCACAAGAGAAAATAATAGTTGAATTTATAAAAATAATCCCGTTCAAAAGTTTACATACACTTGATTCTTAATACTGTGTTGTTACCTGAATGATCCACAGCTGTTTTTTTTTGTTTGTTTGTTTTTTTTTTGTGTAATGATAGTTGTTCATGAGTCCCTTGTTTGTCCTGAACAGTTGAACTGTCTGCTGTCCTTCAGAAAAAATACTTCAGGTCCCACAAATTTTGTGGTTTTTCAGCATTTTTGTGTATTTAAACCCTTTCCAATAATAATAATAAACTATATGATTTTGAGATCTATCTTCTTACACTGAGGACAACTGAGGGACTCATATGCAACTACTACAGAAGGTTCAAACGCTCATTAATGCGCCAGAAGGGAACACAATGCATTAAGAGCAGGGGAGTGAAAACTTTTGAAATGTGAAGATCAGGGTAAATTTAACTTATTTTGTCTTCTAGGAAATATTTAAGTATCTTTTTTTAGCTTCTGAAGGGCAGTACTAAATGGAAAAAAATATTTAGGCAAAATAAGAAAAATGTACACATCTTCTCTTCATCTGTTCAAAAGTTTATACCCCCTGGCTCTTAATGCATAGTTTTTCCTTCTGGAGCATCAGTGAGCGTTTGAACCTTCTGTAATAGTTGCATAGACGGTTGCAAAGAATTTGTTGGACATGAGGGATTTTTCTGAAGAACAACGGGCGGTTCAAGACAAACAAGGGACTCATGGACACCTATCACTAAACAAACAAACATAGGTGTGGATCATTCAGGTAACAACACAGTATTAGGCATCAAGTGTATGTAAACTTTTGAACGGTGTCATTTTTATAAATTCAACTATTATTTTCTCTTGTGGACTATAAGACTGTAAATGTCTTTTATGTTAAATATCTGTGGTCTAAATGCAAGTTTTTCCTAATTTCTTGAACTCCTGCTACCTTTTCTCTCGCCGTTTCTCATTGACATATGAAACGCAGAGCAATCAAATGGCCGTAAATGATAACATCACATTTTAATTGATAAAAAAACATTTGAACTTGCCTCCGGAGTTGTTGCCTAGCAATTAATTGTGGTCAGAGGTGGGAGGAAATGGGAAATTAATTAGGAGATGACACATTTTCCCTAAGTCACAAGGGTACTAGTGCTTCTCTTTACTTAATTATGCTTCCTGATGACCAAAAGCCTTGAAATATTGTTTGGTCTTATTTTTTTCTCAGTCCTTAGCCAGTTTGTGGACGTTTATTGCGTCTGTGTAGTTTAATTTAAGCGAAAGCATTTACATTTTTTTTTATACCAGACAAACAATGTTTAATTAATTTCCTGCACGGCACACGTAAATGACCGCCAACCTTTTGGTTTTCAGTAGTTTTCCTTAACACCTTTTTCCATTTTTAATAATGACAATATAATGATGTTGCTTTGTTTTCCAGGCAGGGTTTCGCTTGATTGTTAGCTGAGGTGAATAAAACAGACGAAAAAAGAAAAACATTAATAACCTTTTGTGATGTATGTATGTGTATATATTTGTATGAGTGGGTGTGGGTGTCATTTTCCGCTATTTTTAAAGACCCTGAGGAGCACGCAGATGTATGAGAGCAGTGTTAGCCGGGAAAATGAAAGGGGTCGGACAGGTTCACAGAGACCTGCTGAGTCTCAGAGGTGGTGAAATGGAGAGGAAACTCTAATCGAGGACACTGAAAGCTCATCAGCACTGACGCACATACAAAAGCCCCAGTATAACACACTTCTCCGTGCCGCATGTAATGGACACGTCCGCACACCAAGAGAGACAAAGACAAACATAAACTAATAAATCTGACTCTCAATTTCACGGAGGAACAAATACACACAGAGAATTTATCCGGTCCAGTGATGGCGGACTTACACGCTGCCGAGCCAAAACACTTGCTTATTCTCACAGAAAATCAACACTGAGGAAAACAAAGAAAAGAAGGGCAGAGGAATAAAAGGAGGGAGATTGGAGGAGACAAGAGGCCATGAGAAATTTGTGATAGAGCTGTCAGCTTTGATGCGTTTCACACAGGGGACAATCTCAAGTCGATCCCCAGGTAATAAAATACACACAAAGATAGATACAGGTACACACACAGACATCTACGGAAAGAAAAGTCATTTCATAAGGATTTTTATTTCTAGGTTGAGCTTAGTAAAGAATAAGAAAGAGCACTGGTTATGTACTTTAGTTTAGCTCTTTTAACCACAATTGACACTTGTTTTTGTTTTGTTTTTTAAAAAAAGGATAATGAATCCAGAAATGAAACATCTGTCCTTATTTACACTATTTACATTTGCATTTTTTTCCCCCAAAATGATGGGTTTTGAAAGTTGTCCTGGCTAATGAAAGTGAAAAGACAGCAGATGCAAAAATGGTGCAGAAACAAGTCTATATGCTACAAAAAAGCAAAAATTGTGTGTATCTAGTAGGGTAATATATTGATTTCTTAACATGTGCTTTTAAAATGATATTAGATGTGTTGCTCTTTCTTTCTCAGACTTGGTATCACTGATATGCTGGTATGCTGTCCTACATTTCCATCATGCATGGCTTTGTTTTTATACGGTTTACTGTTTATCATAATCTGCTCATTACCAATGAGCTGATCTTGGAACACCACGAGGGCCTGAGCTTGCGATTTTTACACTCAATGATTTCTGCTTTCCGATCGTGAGTTGAACTCCACAGTAAATAGTCTGAGTCCCAGGGAGCTTAAGACTCAGATTTTACTCCCTGTGCCTTGAAGCAAAGCATTTCATTAAATCAACCCCCTCGCGTGCTGAAAACCGGCGCCCCCGCCACCGCTGTCCAAACATTTCCTCTAATTTTTCCCATTTCCTCTCATATAGAGCTTTAAAAAAAGTGAACTGGTTAAATAAAGATGTTTATTATTATCATCATGCTGTGCATTATTTCAAATAGATCTTCTAATAGATGTCTTTAATTAAAAATTTATGACACTTCGCAGATGTCCTCTCAAGCTCATTTACGTTTCTGTGATGATTTGGTGGCAGGATAGTTAAAGTCAAAAGTTAAATAAAACAATATATTTTCTCATTCTAACCATTCAGGATGTTGTTTATTTGTTCATTTATTCACTTTGCTTACACTTTTGTCCTTTCCTCTGTTTTTCTCATAGTGCCACCTGTTATCCGGGTGTACCCAGAGAGCCAGGCACGCGAACCGGGGGTCACAGCCAGTTTGCGGTGCTACGCTGAGGGCATCCCTGACCCACAACTCTCATGGCTGAAGAACGGCATGGACATCACTACAAAACTCTCTAAACAACTCACACTTCAAGGTACAAACAAAACTACTAAAACTGCATAATAGTTGTAAGCTATAAGTGTTTAAATGATTAAAAACTACTGAACCATAAATGTAATTTATTGTGTAATTCAACCACTTGGGTCTATTAGCACTATAGATTCAGCAGCGGTTGATGTGGAAAACTTTGCCAGGGTATTTTAGTGTTCTCTCTGTATGCATGTACAAACACTGTTAAAGGGGTCATCGGATGCAAAATTCACTTTTACATTTTGTTTGAACATTAATGTGTGTTGGCACTGTATGTACTCATCTACCCTATAATTCTAAAAATCCATGCAGTGGATTTAATTAATCTGTAAAAATAATATCCCCTTTTTCAAATCGCGCCACACAGACAGAGGCCACTCCCACGATAGTTGATTGACATGAGCGTCTTACCTCAGACCCGCCCTAAATCAGCTGTAACAGTCCGACCTCCATTGTTTCGATGCCGGAGCAGAGATGTAAGTTAGACAAGATAATCTCAGACTGAGCGATTGAGGTGTTGTGTTGCTGGATGTAATAATGAACATAGTGGTCGTCATTTACTTCCGACATCTGAGCTGCTGAAGATGCAGTGGATTACGTTTGTTTGTGAAGGGAATGCGCCTCCCGATCTACATAAATGCATACCTGTCAAGTTTTGGATTTGAAAATAAGGGAAATTTTCCGGCGCCCGCCGCGAGCAGTCCCACCACCCCAACCAAGCTCCAGTATCCCT